>JAULKM010020065.1:0-14272 GCA_032355605.1 Rubia tinctorum
TAAAGAAGAAACGTGATATTAAGATAGAAAGATGTGTAATATTGAAATTTCAGGTACATACACTTCCTTCATCAAGGCCTACATGAACCCTTAATCGCTTTCCAGAGTTGACGACTTTTCTATCTAAGCTAGGGCACCCAGATCCAGAAATGATTTGAATATCCTTGAGGGACAGGAGTCTGGCACACATGTACAATCAAGAAACAATACAAAAAAATTCTTGATTTTCCATTCAGGAAAAATGTCGCATCCTTTCTAATTATACAAAAAAACAGTATGCATTATTTTGAATGTCCTAAAATTTCCTATCATTACTGATGAGCTAAGAATCTCAAGATAGAAGGATTCTCCACAAATTTTTAAAGGATTTACGTAAAATGGTATTCATTTGAAACAAGCAGCAGGTTTCCTACATCTACTACTCGTTTACAAGTCAGGGGCATGATCATATATTCATCAATAGACTTCAATGATCTCACCCCAAGCTGACCAACATGCCAACTTCCAACTTCTACAATTTATTAGCTGAACTAATCGTATGGTCAATAGCAATTCTCTCTGTAACATTCATACTATTTATATCTCAGAGTAAAGGTAAAACTGATTAAGGCAAACAGAAGCCAACGTTGACACTTGAAACTAGTCATAATGTGAGACATCAGAATCTTAAGAAATACAAGCAGGATGCAAATAGAAAACCAATAATAAAGTCAGTTAGAGTGAAAACCCATACCAAGCCACTGACATAACGAGAATCAAACGCACATCATGTCTAAGTCATGATAGACTTAGTCGCTTAGTCTTGGGAAAGGCGACTTTTTCATAACCAATGGAACGACCATTGTACTCTTTAACTTTAACTTTAGCATTGCACTTTTCAACTTGAACATTGAACTTTTTAAATCAAGCAGTGTACCTTTGTATACAGTCATTCTTGTGCTTCCACATTCAAATACAGTTTATCACGTGTTTAAGTTAAAATGTACAATGTTAAAGTTAAAAAAATAAGCATCATGATTGTTCCAAGATCTTGTGGAAAGGCCATGTTTGACAAGATGGACTCATCATGATATTAGATCAGAGAACACTTGGAAAGAGACCCTAAAGAGAGAGATGCTAATTTAAATAAAAGTGAAGCTCTCTGTCTCAACTGAATATGATTACGAGATATAATTTATATAGTAAATAAAGGTTTAGTTGTTGTTGGATGACACTGGATCCTCATGTTATCAAATCATTAACCTGCTAAAACTTTAAAAACTATACACATTTAGCACGATTATCCATCAGTACATAATGTAACTCTTCACTGCTATATTTACTCCAGTACTGAACGACGAAGGAAGTACATTTTGCCCTATAGTAAGAACCCCAAGATCACATTGAGACCCTATGCCCAATTACACAGAGCAATTACAGTTTAAAGCTTACAATAACATTGTAAACAACTTATTCACATAGAAAACAGCACACACTTCACAACAAGATGATCAGGAAACACCAAAAACAATTTCCAATGCTGAGAGTATCTGAATAGACGTAAAATTCAATACAATGGAGAAATATAAATCAACAAGACAATTTGTCAAACAGCTTGCGCACCTTATTATATCATAACGGTCACGGGCGAAATTCAAAAAAGCCGTCCTAATCTGATTAAATTCCTTCGGACCCGTTTTATGACTCTCAAAAGGGTATCCAATTTGATCAAAATACCCTACTTCCACCAACTTATCAACGAGAGCAACCCATTCAGGCCAAGGATGAGACACTTGAACCTTGCCACCAAAAGAGCCCTTTTGTTCCTCATTTTGTACTGAAGGGCGGTGGCGTCTCGGAGGACCGGGATAGGCGGGTTCATCTGATGATTGAAGCTCATGAGTTGCTTCATTTAGGAGGAAATCAATTGCAGGGTTGGATAATGGAGTGTATTTTGAGTTGGGTTTTTTGTGGAGGTGGGAAATGCGCGCGTAGAAATTGGGGTTCTGCACATGAGCTCTGATAGGACGAAATAATCTGAACATCCTGGTGGAATCGATTGTTTACTAATGAAGAACCGATTGATGCAGAAGGAGTGTTTCATGGTCCATGGATTCTTCTATATTTGGCGCGAAATAGATGAAACTGGTGGATTTACCGACGGGGAAATTAGGGCATGACAGTAGAAAATAATGCGGAATCCAAATTAGCCCCTCACTTCCCTCCGCAGAAAAAAGAAAAAAAAAGTGTGAATCTATTTACTGGAACTTTTAAGTGTCGGTAATTTTAATAATTGATAATTACAATATCCTTATGCCTGTATTTAGGAGTTTGAGTCTATGCTTAAAGTACGATTTTTCCATAAATCATTGGAAAACCAAAATAGAAACGGTAAATTAGAAATTAGAAGAAATGAAGATAAAAAAAATTTAGATTGCAACTGTTGCACGCTGTATAGTAAAATTTTAACATTACAGTTAAAACATTTACTTTTTTATTATTCTAATTAAATTTCGTCGTTTCATAAACCTGTATAAAACCGGCTTTCCGAAGACTTTGCGCTGGAGTTTTGAACTTGCATTTAGGCATTGATTCTACCTGTATAATTTTAGTTTTAAACAATTTCTAATTTTTAAAATATTCTCCCATAATCTTCATAAATTTTGTCAACTATCTCATAAATTTTTTTAACAACAGTCATAGCAAGCCTAATGTATTCGAGAGCAGCGCCACTCCTTGATCAATTATTTTTCATTCTTTTTTCCTCTTTAAGCTTTTGAAACATCAAATGATCCATTCATCAAATGGTATCTCAAATAGATGAGTTTTGCAACAGATCCAATTGGTACTTAACTATCCACTACATTATCTTTAGATTGGAACTTCGCAGCATAAAAAGATTGATGGAAGAATTGTTGGTTCGACAATATGACTCTGGTTTATAGATTGGAATTCCTATTTAGAAACGGGAAAGGAAACGGGAAAGGGGTTGAGTTTCCGTGCGATTATTTTTCGAGGTGTTTATTCAATCTCCGAAACAGAAAAAAGAATTCTTATCCAACGCAGAACCAATCTGAACCATTGACTCCTTAAATTTGATGGTTGTGATTTAGTGGTGACAAAAAAACTTTCGCGGATCTACATTTGTGCGATAAGAACCACTTTGAGTATTTAAAAGACTAAACGCAAATTGCCAGATAGCGTGCCACTTGATCATGCAATTAGAGGCAGTGGCGGAACCATGATCTCATGCAAGGGGATGTTGAAAAAGGGGGTAAATTTTTTTTTGAATGCTTAATACAACAAGTCTCGGTCTCGCATTTGGGTGAATTGCATACCGTGTTAATTGTTATGCTTGGACGTAGGGAACGGGTGGCGGGGGCGCGGCGGATGAACGGGCGGAGCGCGGCCGTCGGCAGAGTCGGCGGACGAACGGGCTGCGCGGAGCAATCAGTGGCGGATGGCTGGGGCGAGCATGTGCGAACTGAGGAAAAAAAATTTCTGTCACTGATTCTTGGGGTTTCAAGTTTAGTTTCTAGGGTTTCAATTTTCTTCTTGGCCGATTGGGTTTCAGCCCAATCGGCCTTTCTTTTTTCCCTTCACGCTAGTAAAACGACGTCGTTTCACTTATCAAAACGATGTCGTTTTGATAAGTGAGGAAACAAAAAATATATAAAAAAAACATACAGGTTTTCTTCCTCGACAGCAGCCCACCGGCCGCCGGAGGCTGGAGTCCTCTGCAAATTTTCGAAGGGGGAGAAATCAATGGATTCCGGTGACCCCTAGACCTAAATTTCGGGTCATCGGATCCTAGGGGTGGCGCTAGCACCCCCTGGTTCCTCCCCTGATTAGAGGCATGCATATGAATCTCAATGTTGTCGAAACTGAGATTGTGGGAGACTAAGGAAACACTAGTACTAAGCACCTATTTATTACATTTGAAACACTTAACAATGATGATTGGAGACCAAGAACATGTCTGCGAATTGATAACATCAAAACTCAAGTTTGTTCTAGCTTGCGATGAAACTATTGGCAAAGGGTTTTGAAATTGGAGTTATCCTAGATCAAGCCCAGCCTAGTTATAACTAAGGAATTGACGGTTACAAACAGCATGGTGACTTCATCTTCAAATTGGCAACAAACGTCCATGGATCTTATATCTCGGATCAATAAGGAGTACAGGGGTAAGTGTAAACAGCAAGGCGCACCTCAAATACTGCTATAGCTCGGAAATTCCTGTTCAGAGTGGCAGGTCATATATTTTGCATGGCTCGGTTAGTGCATAAAAGAAAATAGGAACCTAGAGCAAACTTGGGTTTTGATGTTATCAATTTGCAGACATGTTATTGGTCTCCAATTGACTCGCGTTCATGCTCAAGTACAACATGGAAGAAGGCCTTGTTACATAGACGAGGTAAAGAAGACTTACAACCAGGTGATATTGAAGCAATAGAATAGACATTGGTTATGAAATTGGTTTGGATCTATAAAACTATTGATTTAGTTAGATAGTTGGTATGTTTCGGTTTCGATATCACAGACAGTCATGGACTCAAAGTGATTAGGAAATTAGTTGATGGTATTAGCTGGGAGTAAAAGCTAAACTTGTATTTTGGTTTATTGTTTGAGTATTAATAAAAGAAATCTTTCCCCTCAAAAAGTCTTATGACATGTTAAATTTTTCCTAAAATAGAAAGTGTGCTAATTTGATTGGGACTAACTAATATAGAAAGTACATATTCGGTTGGGATGGAGGGAGTAGGATCATATGTATTAAACTGAATTTTTATATATAATATTAGGAAGAAATGGTCCAGTTTAGGTTGGGGTACAGCCTGGACCAAATTGTATTGACATGTACTGATTCAAATGGAACATGATCCGGTATGACCCAAATGGTCCAAGTCGGGTTGAGCAAGGTTTGAAGGCTTGAGCGGCTCTAGTTTTGAGAATCAAAGTCTGCAATTGTAACAATTCACTATTACTGTGAATTTTCATGTTAGTAAAACATTATGCTATATATTTTACATATGAAACCACATAGCATAAACATCAACGGTTATAATTTGCAAAATCAATTACATAGCACATTGCATAAGGTAGGAGAACATCAACTGATTTGTTTCAAACATCAAAACATGTGGTTGTAACATGAAATCCAATATGTGAAACATCAACCCTTGCTTTTATTGTACCAACTATACTGACATTAGTGATCAATGTCTATCAATGGATGATTTCATGCCAAAATTTGAAAGATCGATGTCTCATGTGAAAGGTTTAGCTCGGAAGAATAAACATGATCTATGAAATGCTCACCTTTAGTAGGAATGTTGTTTTGTTCGTTTTTTAGTTCTGTTTATTTCTGCTATACTGAGTTGTGTTGTTGCGATGTCTCTACAATTGCTAATTGAGTGTGGGTTTGGTGTTCATGTTCTTCGCTCATGTTGATTAGTTTTGAATCTGCAACTTTTTAAAAAAACATCTAATTCAACAATTCTTGATGAATAAGGTGGAATCTAATCAGAATTGATGATGTGAATGATGTGGTTGATAGTTTATTGATGTTGATAGATGTTATCAATCGATTTTTATTGATTTTGTGAATGACGTGTCTGGTAGTTTATTGACATTGATCGATTGTGATGAACAACAGTTGCAGGATGTAATGGAGGAGATGAATTTGGGATTGAGAACGCAGTGGAAGGGGATTTAGTTAGGGAAGCGTGTTTTTTCGTTATGCACTTTCATAATAACGCGCATCTTGTTAAGATTTTCATCTAATTGCATTTCAATTCTCCATCGTTCTTGCACATTTTAAAAAGAAACCCCAAACTCAAAATATTTCAATGACCCCTAAAATTTGATTTGCTCTTAGCTTTTATTTTCAGAATTTGTGTTTAACTCTTAAACGGTATTACACGAAACGAACTCTAGCATATATATCAGACAAAGTTCTTGTTTATTTGTTGTTTAACATAAACAGTTTTAACATATCCCAATCTAATAGAAGGAAACTAAATTATTATGATCATCCTTAAAACTTAAGGTCAACGCCAGCAATCATCAAAGATGGTTAGACATAACCGCCAAATAGTTGAAAATAACCATCCAACTCATTTATTTCTGGTAGGGGTGGCAAAATAAGTATGTAACCCGCGAGTCAAGGCGGTTGTCTATTTTTAAACTCGGGTGGGTAGGGTAAAATGGGCAATTAGAAAATATGGTTAGATATATTAGGTTTGCGGGTTTACCCATATGGGTTGGTATATAAACTCATATAGGCCTATATGTAGGTTGAACCCCACGGGTTTACCCATATGAATTGGTATATAAACGCATATGCATCAATATATGAGTTGAAACCCACAAATTTTACCCATATGGGTTCATATATGGGTTGAAAATCGTGGATTTACCCATTTTTTACCCACGAGTTGAATGATTTTTAACCAGCGGGTTGAGTGGGCTTAACCCAACTCTTTTTTTGACCCATCATTAAATGGATCGAAATAAGTCATATTCACAGTTTTTAATTACTCATATTATCCAACCTATATTCGACCCATCGACTCATTTGCCACCCCTAATTTTTGGTACTCCCTCCGTCCTGGATTAAATTGCATATAATATTTTTTACGGTTATCAAGAAACATATTTGATCGTTAATATATTTAACTATGCATAATATCGGCAAACAAAAAGTTACTTTTTAGAAACTACTCGTTATGACGAATCCAACAATATCACATACAATAATATTATTGCTTATATACCTATTTAAAAATGCGTTCAAAATTTGACAGTGAATAATGTTAAATAGTAAAGTGTGCAGTTTAATTCGGGACGAAATGAGTATCTGAATCTCATGGATTCACTTTGTTGAAGCAACCAGAATATAGATGGAAAGGTAAAACTGGCAGAAGACGAAGAATACCATTACCTGAATACACTTTCACAATCAATTCTTGCAACTTCAAATCTCTAGAGATAAACAACACCCGTACAGCTGAACATCTACAAAAAGAGCAGAGTTGCCAGCTGGTACATCTCCGGACTGAATTCATTCATTTTTTTACATTGCCATTTACATCCTATCAGTCACCTCCTAGGCACCATTGCAGGTTGCGGTTCCTTGGTTTGAACAGTGGAAACGTCATACCCAGGAGGAATGAAGACGATGTCATCCCATAGCGACGCTGAGCCAGCCTGCATGTTGTGAAGATTTGTTTTCCATACTTTAATATCTTGTTATATCATCCGTACAAACAGAGATACTAGTATACCTCTAATGCTGCTAAGCCAAAGGCACAGAAACAAACAGCTAGCTTTTCAGCAGTAAAATATGTTTCTTACCTTCATCCCTTGTATTATATCCTCAAGAACAGCAACCTGTGAGATCAAGTTAAAGTTAGAAGCACTAGATCCTTTGTGCATTTACTTAGTGATTTATGCAGCATTAAGTAATAATGATCAGTCTCGAAACTTTACCTGAATATCTCCAACTCTATAAGCTGGATTCAACACATTCTGAGTACGCGATGCACGAAGCAATGACTTCTCCAAGTCCTCCTACACAGTAAGAGCAAAGAAGAGGGATGACATGGGCTACAGAATGCAACGTTGCCTGAAAGCTGAAGTTTATCATTAGCTAACCTTCCTGAAAAAAACTGGTCGATATCTCTTGTTTTCACTCCTCAGAACCAAGCTCTTTGACTGCAAATCACCATATGTTTAGATCAGTAACACCAGGGTACCAGCAGCATAAGGTGAATAAAGCTTTTTAAATGATACCATTCACCATTGTAAGAATACATTCTGAAAAATGAGTGTATTTTAAGCACAATTATTTCAAGTGAATCGACCTCATGCAATGACTAGAAATATGCCCTGCATGAGACTTAGGCCTTGAGTTTAGTATGAAGTTGCGCTGAGAAATGGATTTCTCTCATTCACCCACTCTAAACCTTTTGATGTGCCACACACAAGTTATATTAACTGAAAATAAAATATTCAGGCCTAGAGCACTAATTTGCCCTAAATTATTGTAGTACATTTACTCACCTAAACCGAAGTCGCTAAAGGCAAACTTGAAGCCAATTCATAGAGAGCGTGCATACAATCAAAGAGAGAACACAGCATGACATGAGTCCTCTAGCAAACTTCAAACCAAATAATCTACTTGAGTCAACAAATAAAATTTTGAGGCATTTTGTAACAAACACGTTATTAGCACTACTCATTTCTCTTTCTACATGGAAAATTAGAGAGTTGATCCAAAAGTTCTTGGGTTCATAGTCACACGTACCTCCAAAACTAAAGGTACTAAAAATGATAAGGAGCACTGTACATGTTTGATAAAAATTAACTAAAGGAGCACTGTACATGTTACATGATAACTAAAGTAGCATTGTACATGTTACGTGGGCTTCTAGTAGTAGAAAACATTTTGGTGTTGATTGGGAGCCCTTGAGTGAAAATTGTATTTCTCAATTTGTAGGGAACACGAAATTTTTTTTTTGTTCACAACAAGTTTTAGCACTAGATCAAAATCATTCCATGCACAAAGGCAACAAGATCAAAACGGTTCGAAACTCAAGTATCTCAGCAAGAAGAAAGTCATATCAAGGGAGGGAAAAATATGGTTTATGTAGGTATTTTAATCACCAGCTTTCTTTTAGGCTAAAATGATTCAAATAGATATCTGAAAATAAAACATCAAATTGATTGACGTTATTTAAATATGCAACCATGATGTCTCAGTGTCATAAATAAACCTATTGCCAATTCCATTCACAAAACACAAGCTCTTAATATTCAGTCAGTCTAATATTTGTAGTATCAGATGATTCTGATCAAGCAATAGATTCACAGGCTTGAAGCATAAACATGCATTTGCTCCCTATAGTAGAGCAGACAGCTCTAAGTCTCTGACAGTCAGACGATTGGAAATAATTCTGAACTGTTAATCGCATTGTCATGAATGTGAAACACACTCTCTCTCTCTCTCTCCAGATTTCTTGTACAAGGGACCATGGCATTTAAGGTTTAGCTGTAGTTTAACTTTTGCCTCAAACATATCTCTTAATTCTTTCGATTTCATGGATACTGCAGATACTATTCCTGTTCTACAAAATCAAACTACCAGCATTAAAATGGACAAACATCAAGTAAATAATGTTGTAAGAGTTTCAGCTATCGGACACTGCAATGGAGAAACAAGAATAACCGGCCGAAGCATGAAGGGAAACCAAATATTTATACAGCTAATCAGGGTAATAACCTGGAAGACTGGAACCCCGTAAAAGCTTTCATCAGATGTACCTGCAATCTTCTTTGCCTACATGAATGAGAACAGAACATAGTTTGAGTAATATACCACTCCCAATAGCAAAAATGCTTCTCTTATAATTTGGCAATGAATTTCTTGCAAAATTATTCACTTGAGTTATTTAATGCCGGGAGAGAAAAACAACACCAACACTTTTGAACAGGACAATCGGACAATACAAAAAAGGGTCATATATATTCAAAACCCTGCTTCTCAAAACTCCATGCATAAAAAAATGTGGGCATCTTTATCTTTGATAAATCAAATGGTAAATCATCTTTGTTTCTTAATATTCAAAGTAGCACAAGTATGAAGCATAACGAAGCGGACACCCGCAAAACCTTCAAGGTAGTCAAATATTCTAAAACGAACACCATGGCCTCTGTCCACCATAAACTTTCATTTCTTGTAAAGATCAATGATGGTATGTAAATCATGTCACCTTCTCTCTCCATGAATCAAAAGTTTGACCTTTAAATACACAATTGGCTTGCAACAACAAAAGCGAAATTATCTCACATAAAGTTGACAAAGAAGTTGCAATGTTTGCAGTTTCAAAAACTCAATTGATTCAATTTCTTGACCCTTAAGTTTTAATCACAATAAAGACAAAATCAGGATGCTAGTTGATAAGTGCATCATTGTTTAAAAATAATATGTATTCAAATTTAATAACACAGAAATTCTATACCTTTATTGCATTCTTTACTTGGGACGGCTCTGGTATCAGCCTAAAAGCCACCCCATCTACTTTAAGCTGAAATACCTGCAAAATTATTCACCCATCAGCCTTCACTAGCAAGATTAGAATATTAAATATCCCACAGTATAAGCTAGGACAAAACTGGTCTAGTATATAAGATTATTGTGCCACTCTTCTTATATTCCCAAAAGGTTGTACAATGCTGCTCGGCTGCTCCTCTTCAAAATTGAACCCATCACAGAAGTGAAGAAAGAAAATGTTTCAGAAAATAATGAAATTTGAGATGGATTTAGTAGACGACTGCCAATAAAAGATTGTGCAGAAATCTGCAGCATTAACTGCCTTCACCTTCTAGCTAAGCCTATACAGATTGAACATTCAGTGAAGTGCACAGTGCACTTATTAACAATCAAACTACTGGATTACATACAGCACTTAGACAAAAATAATCATCAAACTACAAACTGCGACATAAGTTAAGTTGGCCCAATGCACTCTAGTGCAAGATCCACCCCAATGGGCTATGTCATATTTTACAAGCACCGTATGAAAAGATGAACTTGCTATTGGAATCATCTATTATACGATAGTAGTACCTTGTTGAGAGCCACGGCAACAACTTGGGATCCTTTTCGCATAGTGGGGTCAATGAACTGCATTTCCTGGAGAAGGGCCTTAGCATCAGCTTCACTAAAGCAGAAGAGTCCGAGATTCTTGCCGGAAGCGGAGCCGGAAATGAGCACAAACTCCTCGGAGGAGTTACTAAGGGCGTAAACAGGGACCCCTGCTAAGCGCTCCTCAATCTCCTCCACTTTCATGGCAGCATTTCTGGATTTAGTATCCGAAATGGTCGTTTTGGTTTGAAAAGAAGAAGCGGAAGTTGAAGCCCAAGGGGTTGGGAATTTGATGTTGGGGATAGGGGCACTGTGGAGGAAATCGGAGAAGTGGGTTTGGAGGGAGTTGAAGGCTTGGCTGAGGAGTTCCAGTGGAGGCGATGGCGGTGGCGGTGCGCGGTCTTGTCGGGATTTTGGGTTGAAGAGATTCATGGGGGTCAAGGAAACGAAGTTGGAACAGAGTTCAGGAAGCAGAGAAAGATCAAAAGAAGGAAGCTGAATTGGAAAGGGGATGGGGTTTTGGGAGGGTTTGTGGCTTGTGCAGCAGAGTTCAGGAACCAGGTTCTGCCCCTTTGTTTTCTTTTTCGCTTTTCTTTTTCTCTTTTTTTAAAAAAAGTGTTCTCTTTCTCATTAATTTAATATTGTTACAATATTGTGCTAGATTAAAGTCGCATAACCCCTAACTAACAACGGTTACTAATCTATCTAATCTATGCTTGAACACTTAGTTGGCTCACACATTGTGGGGTGAGTCTCCCACATATGGACCTTTCAATCTGATTTCCAGATTGAAGTTCACATGTCATATCGGTAGTCTGCTACTAGGTCTGTGCTTCCAAACTTTGTCTTCACCAGATTGCATCAGCTATGCGGTTTTGGAGAGGCCGATGCTGGATTTCTCCAATCATCGGTGCAGTGTCGTTGGAATAGTTTCGAACGCAATTCTGTTTTGTTTTGAAGCAGTTTCATATTGCATGCCTCCATAATTATTCATCATTGGTCATGTTCATCCTCGCTGGGTTGCTACAAATCCGTTGTTCTTGTTTTTGAGGATCTTTCTGGAGGTTGTAGTTGGATTTCTCCAAGCAGCAGTGGGAATTATTTAAATCTCGCCGGAGTCGCGAGAGCACCAACACACCTAGAAAATATACACAAACAACAACAAATTAAATGTAACCTAAACCTTTCTTTCATCCAGGGAAGTCATGCTACAACGTAACATCTCTATAACCCAGAAGTAGGTATCGTCTGAAAATCAATTCCCTCTAAAACCGTCGCTGATATAGTGCTACAAACCGGTGGGGGCTCTGTTGTACGCGAAAGCTTTGTTCAATGAATACGGACTACTTTCATAAAAGATTTGTTTCCTGTTTTTCAATGGACCATACCATGTACTTGCCATAGAATGCTCTATTTTGACTGATGGCCACAATCTACAACCACTACTGACAAAGTCAGTCATCAACCTACTCACATCATCTCTCCGCGTGGCTACTGTGGCTACACTCCGGCGTGGCGGATATTCTAAGACAACGAACCAATATGTGGGTAGGGGTAGATTATTGAGATGAAATTTAAAAAGAAGTTATGCTGGGTGTGCTTAATGCCTGGATTTTGGAAGTGCGAGATGGGGAAGAATTTGGACCGTTGTCTAGTTATTGTTGAACGACATTGAGCATCGTTGACCAATCGGACCATCGTTGATAGGCTGGTCTCCGTTGACCGTTCGGGCGCCGTTGACTACTCGGAACATTGTTGACCCGCCGGTTTTCCTCTTGTAAAATTTGTGCCTAAACTGCATCACTAGAGAAGACTGCCCCCATGCTTCTTTGTTAGTTGTCTGTCTGCCGAAAGTCTTTGTCGGGGGCAGATTTGGTGATTTTCCTATCATCGAGAACAGCTGCATCTCCGCTCTGCCGGAGTTGATCGATTCTGGTGCTGGGCTGCTTTGGCTTTGGTTTGGGTAGTCTGGTCATCCGTCTTCATTTAGATGTCTGCCGGCATATGGTGGTCGCCGACCGCTTACTACGCTGGTCGACCAGGTTTGTTGTCATATACCGGTGTATATCCGTTTGGTCGCAGTAGTGTTCGCCGGAGAAGTTCGAGAGCAAAGGCAAACACACTTGCCCCACTCAGACTACAACTACATTACATGTAAGGATGAAAAGAAAATAACAAAGAGGGTGGGAAAGGCTGTCGTCCGGCCGGTGGGTGTGGCAGCCTCCCTGGCTATAGTTTTAAAGTTTGGCTTGTTGAGGAGAGAAGGGGGAGCTTTTTAGTGACAGAATTTCTTCCATACACAATTCCTCGCCAACTATTTATATTTTTATGATATATACAAATATAATCCTATATAATTCAGTAAGTGCACATATAACCCTGAGATAATTCAAAATACAAAACAACCCTAACTACTTAATAAGAGTGCAAATATAACCCTAAGGACTGTATTTCGGCACTGGCTGGTCATTTATGGGTATTGACCTATCAGAAATGACTAAAATGCCCTTTGGGCCAAATACAGAAATTTAAAAACAATTTGGCATTTGCCCCGCTGCTATTTTTCCACCACCACCACTGTCACTGCTCCACCAACTTCAACGATGCACCTCCGTCAGCGCTGCTCCACCTTCATCACCTCTTCGTCATCGCGCCTTCGTCACCACCGCTCCACCTCCACCACATATATTGCCAACATCTTTGTTATCGTCGTTGTTTCACCTCCACCACCTATGTTGTCACCTCCTCCACCACCAGCTTGCCACAACCATGCCACCCACCACCACCAGCCAGTCCAGCCATCACCCCACTCGCAGCCGCCACGTTCTCTTCCCTCCATGGAAGAAATGGAATGGTATGCTGGGGACTCTTCCCACCGCTATCTCTTCCCTCCATCTTCTGACCCCCTCCACCACTTCCAGACACCCCCGCCACCACTTCCCAGCTAGCTCCACCTCTATGTTGCCCTTTCTCCCTATAAATACAGCCTCTCTGCTCCACATTCTCACCATTTCCACCTTCCCCCAACTCCAAAATGATTTAGACCATAAACCCTAGCTTCTCACCGCTGAAGATGAATCTGCTGTTGCAAACTCCAAAATGATTCAGACCATAAACCCTAGCTTCCCACCGTCGACGCTCCTGCTCTCGCCCCATAGTCCCCACACGTGAAACTTTCACCGCGGATGCTGAATCCTCCACTGCCAGTGGCGGCAGCTCATCTTCCATCCCGTCGACCATCCATAAGTCGTTGTATATGATGAGTGTGTGGAACTAGTTAATGGACCACCCCATCCCGCCACCATGCTCAACCAACTCTGCCTCCTCTCGTCTCCTCGCTGTATATTAATCATTTTCTGGCTATGGAGAAACTTCAAAGTCTGATGATCAGTGAACAAAATGAACTCTCTCTGAATCGGGTAATGTTCCCACTGTCTTAGAGCTCTAAAAACAGCATAGAATTCCTAAACATAAGTACTCCACTTCTGCCGAGCCTCTGTCAGTTTCTCACTGAAAAATGCCACTGGTCTCTTTTCCTGGGATAGCACAGCTCCAATGCCTACGCCACTGGCATCACATTCTACTTCAAAGACCTTATCAAAATCAGGCAAAGCTAATACCGGCGCAGTACAAAGCTTTTCT
>JAULKM010020076.1:0-14272 GCA_032355605.1 Rubia tinctorum
AATAAACCTTGCTAAAACAGTAAATACAAAAGGACTATAAACACTTGTCAGCAATGAAAAGAAAGAGAAGAAGACAGATCCAGCATTGACAAAAAGAAGCCAAAGAAGAACAATTTCACACGTGCAACGGTGTAACTAAAGCAAAATTTTGACAAATTAAAAGCCCTGCAATGAATATTCACATAATCCAATTGGATATACAAGGAAAACAATAAATTAGTCATGTTTCTGCGACCAGTCTTCTAAAACAAGCCGAAAGCATGAAAACCATTAAAGAACCAATGTCTTTCCCTTAGAGCTTAGTAGCCCTGCTTTCTTTACTTCGACAATCACTCTCTATAATCTAAAAAAGGCACGTGATTTTAACTAATCCCTAGCATTGCTCAGTTTAACCACATGGAAAAACCTTTGTAACTACTCCATATTTCACAGTAAAACCCTATAGTCCTCACAATAGGGGAAATATCAGCATCCAACAAACAACAGCAACAAACTTGAAATTGATAAGGCCCATTAGTTGATCAAAACCATCACAGTAAAATCCTATAGTCCTCACAGTAGGAACCCCTAAAATTAGCCAGTACGAAAAAGCGGCAAAGTAGGAAAGGACTCAACCACTGTATAATGGTATACCAATGAAGTAGTGAATGAAATTTCGCTATCCATTGAATGAAAACCGAAAAGAAATCAGGAAAACAAAAGCGGCAGGATAAAGTGGTATAATAATCAACAAGTGGGAGCCCCCAAATTAACCCCTCAAATTAACCTAGCTAAAAGGTGAAGAAGGAAAGGATTCAACAATGAACAAGTCGAAGCCCCAAATAAACCCCTAAAATTAGGCTGCACGAAAAGCGGCAAAGTAGGGAGTAGGAACCGGAGAGGTAAAGGTGCAAAAGAAAACAGTATAACCACGAACAAATCGTAACCCCCGAATTGGCCACCGCAATTTACTCGTAGAGGAAGCAGGAAAGTAGCGACGGGAAATCAACGAACACCTTGTGTTGAAATTCTAAAACAATCCAGAATAATAAGAGATCGAAGACATACTTAAAATCTTGCAAATTACGCCGCGGTATGACACGTCGTGGTGATGCAGGCAGGTGGCAAAGGGGGATCAGGAGATGGTGGCGCGTTGCAATCGGTCAAAGTAAGCAGACGGTGGACTAAGAGTCGAAAGAGTCACCGAATACTGGGACAGGGTACAGTAATCGGTAGGAAAAACTGGGATTTGAAACGGAGGGAAGCAACAGCGAGGAGGGATTGGGAGGGTGGCGTAAACAACAGGTGACCGGTTACCTTCGAATTGTTGCCCACCGGGAATAGAGGGTTTGCACCGAAGAGAAAGGAAAGACGAAGCAGACTGGAGGAAGGCAGGGAAAGGACGGGATACCGTACCTAAACCTGTTCCCAAACATATAACTCGTGCTTTTAAGATGATATAGATATCACTTACTTCTGAACCCAAGTACAAGCGCAATGATTATCAATCTTTAAGCTGAATGCAAGCAGTATACCTTGCCAACTTTGATTGTCTGCAGAGTGGAGATACTCAAGAAATGGAAAGGGACAATCCCAGCTCTCGTCCAATGCGTCTCCTCCATAGAAAAGTTCAAGCTCAACTAGAACTCGGAATGGTTTGGTTCATATCTTCCATCTCCTCAATCAGATTTGAGAAGGGGTAAAATACTTGAACATGGAAAGGTTTGGTTCATCTCTTCCAATGTGTCCCCCGTCAACACCCACCACCACCATCGTGATTTTGAGTTTGATATGCATATGTGAATCAACTTTTCCCGGAGGAGGTGTCAAGTTGCTTACGTGGCATGGAAGTCCGCTGGCCCAATGCATAGGCCACCTCACTGTAAGTAATCAGATATACAGTTTACTATCAAACAGCAAACAGACCATTCACAAGTAACACATAAATTACTGAAAATAAGGCACAAACTTACCCTACAATCGAACTCGAAAAGACTTGGTTCTTCTTTTCCAATACGGCTCCTCCATCATCATTGTCATTTTGAGTTTGGTATGCATATGTGTCTCGACTTTTCCCTGAATGGGAGCCATGCTGCTTACGCCGCATGGCAGTCTGCTGGACCCGTGCATTGGCCACCTCAGTATTATCTAAATAGGGTGTTAGGTTAAGACCATAAACTACAAGGGTTTCATTTCCCATGCGCCGCTGTTGTTCCAAAATTTTCCATACAGAGTCTGAGACTTTCGGGTGAGATGAAGATATGTCAATGGTGTCCAGGATACAAATGCCTCCAAAGCTGGACGGAATCTCCACAAGTTTCCAACAATTCAAAAGAAAAAGCTTCTTAAGACAGGGAAAGGGATTTTCACATGCAGAGTCATCTATCGTTTCAACATCCATTTTGTATAATTTGAGATAGGTGAGTTTGGAGAACTCCTCATCTGCCAAATACCATGTAGTCCCCACGCATGCCGCACATAGTAATTTAAGAACCTCAAGATTAGGCAGCCTTCCAATCGTTGACATGACACTCCAAGGTAGCTTAAATGATGCCAGAGTCAACTTCCTGAGATTATTAGGAAAGTCTACAGTTGGCAATTTTCGGTTGGAAAGAAAACCACCACCACCAGCATAATATAAGTGCAAGGACTCCAGTTCCAACAAAGATCCAAACATGGAAAACCACATTGGATGGATCACTTCTACATCGCAACCAGATTTCAGCTTCCTAAGCCTTGATAGCCTCCTTAAGAACTCCTTAGTCTTTGAATCGTACTTGAGAATTATCTCACGGAGAATCTCAATATTACATGATGCAACCAAGGGGGGCTTGTTTGGCCAAAGATCTTTTGAATTGAGACATATCCTGTGAACATATACAAACTTCATACTTTCCATCTCCCACAGGATATCTGGTATCCGAACAGCATATCTACTTCTCATAATGATAGTTTCCAAGTTCCACAGATCGCCTATTGACAGTGGAATATCTTTAATGTCACCCCATAATGCCAAGTATCTAAGATAAATATTGTACAGTATTACTTCAGGAAAACCAGTTAGATAAACAGTCTCCAAATCTAACACAGTAAGAACTCTAAACCTGCTAAGAAACAAAGACAAGTTATAGTTGTCTTTAGAATCATAAGAATGCCACAACAAAGAGTGAATCTGACTTGTAGGCAGTTCTTTTTTGTAAGGAAAAGATTCTGGCCAGTCGAACGTGCCACTTTTACTGATACAGAGCCGGTGGTGGAAGTTATACGTTAGTGTACTAGATATAGTATGCTTGTGTACCAAAAATTTATTGTGCTTAACCTTTTCAGAGTACAAGTCATATAAACGATCATTATGAACTCTGCAACTTTTTATCCAACCACTAGAACTTCTTTCAACTCCAACAACTATTTCACGATAAACAAGGCTATCCAGGTACTCTTTTGCCAAAACATCTGAGGACTGCTTCCCATTCTCCTTCACGAATCCTTCTGCAATCCAGAGGAGTTTCAATTTTTTGACACAAATGTTTTGACCCCTTCCAAAAGCTACAAAATAAAGAGCACAAGGTTTCAAATGATCTGGCAAATTTTCGTAACTCCGCTCCATTGTGGACATTAAGGTAGCAGAAAATATATTATGTAGGGGATTCTGGCTTAGGGGGGGCATTTTTGGGATGGAAACGACTGTGAATCCCTCATTTCCCTGAGCAGGGCGCCTTATAGATTCTTCTGTCACCTGCTTCTGCTCCATCTCAGCAGGTAGCCTTTCTATTCTACACATCCGATCATATTCAATCTCAAAATCCTCTGACATTACAAACGTTATGTCTTGTATAATATCAGGAAGGCATATAATACCGTACCAAATCGATCTACTTGTCATTGGGCACATCTTCGTCCCGTACTCAGCATAGTACACCACATCTACCACTCGAGTCCAAAGATCATTCAGTCTCTCATGCTCACTTTGTAGCTCCATCTTCCGGAGGAGTAGCGCAATCAATGTAACTTTTTCATAAACCATTTCAACCTGATGCTTCAAAAAAGGAAGAAAATCCACCTTCCCTTCCAGCATTTTCTTCAAATTATCCAAAAAGCAATCAAGAAATCCTACAGCATCAGTTTTGGCAGAATTGAATGGGAACTCAAGTGGCTTAAGAACACACAACTTCCTCACTTGTATCTTGACTCTATCAAACACTTCCAGAAAAGCTAACAAATAAGTCTGAGGAGTGCAAATCACCAATGGCACCTCACTCAGGATGTCATAAATTTGTGCCAATATCAATTTTCTCTTCTCTGAATCCTCTTTAATTGGATCCATGACAAAGGATAACAAAAATACCATCCCTTGGCGCAAAAGCTCAACATCATTCTCACCAATTAAAACCAAATTTTCAAGTAGAAAATCAACATAAGCAACAAGAAGCAGAGTGATCACTCTACTCTGAAAATCATAGTACCTGGAACCCTTCAGCAACTCAAGGTACATCGAAATGACCTCGGGAGTGTAAGGCATGTATCTCCCCATCAAATCAGTGAACATAGCTCCTCGAGTATCCTCCGCATCATCATCTATATCCACCCAATACAAGCATGCGAGACACGAAACCTGAATAGCCCAAGCCTGGACATGGGACGCCACTTTCGCCGCCACAGAAACATCCAGAGAATCTTTCGCAACAAGAGCAAACATTTCAAACAACCCGAGCCTTTTTTCAATCAAATCTGAGTCCAAATCCAGAGCCCTAACATTCTGCAGCACGAAACGAATGAAGCACAGAGTGTCCTCCCCGTAGTCCACAACAGCATCCTTCTCCGACTGGCAAACCCTATACGCGAAATCCCCCTTCAACAACAGAGTGCAAATCTCCTTCACCTGCGCCTTGTACTGCGTGATCAATCTCCTCAGGGGTCCACTCAGCGCCTCCCACCCGGTGATCTTCCTCTCTGCATATTCCAATCGCATGGCGAAATCCTCCGCTGTCTGCATGAATTTAGCCATCATGGTACTCCACGAACCCCGCAAACGCCGGTCGTCTTCTGAAGAATCTTCCAGATAAGCCAGGCCCCAGAAGAACATCTTGAAGAACTTCAGGTCCATATCCATGGCCTGGATGGGAGTCTGCAACTTGGCAGCATACTGGGGGAGATCAAGAACTCGTTTCAGAACATCAAGAGCAGGATCCACGCAGCTACGGTACATTTTTGTTGTTCAGAAAATGTACAGAATGAAGAAATGAAGAAGAGAGAGGTCAACTCTATCAGTTCAATTTGGGTGGATTGCGTACCCAGGGGTTAATGAGAAGGACCCACTTTTATTTGATTTTTCTTCAACTCTTTGGCCGGTATTTTTTTTCATTTTAAAAGAATGGTTAAAAGTTTTTCTAACCCTATCTTTAGTTTAAACTAAAGTGTCAATATAACTCTGTAAAATTAAAAAGTGTTAAATTAACCCTAACTTTATGATGAACTGTGCTAATATAACTTTCATGTCATATTCCGACTAACAAATTCTCATGTTGACCAGACCCGAAATGACAAATATACCTTCGGTCATTTCAGATTTATTATTTTCCTATTTTACCCCTCTCATTGCCGCCAACCACCACCGTCTTCCGGCACCAGCCATCACCACCCACCACCCAAGTTCCACCACCACCTATGCTTCACCACCACCCTTTTCCCTCCGCCAGCCACCACCACTTAAACTCCACCACCCCCGCTGCCAAGCTTTCACCACTGTCGCCATCAATTTACAGCACTGCTGCCGTCAATCTCCACCAATCTCCACCACCCTATTGCATATCCCACCACCCCCGCCAATATCCAACACTCCCGCCGCCAAACTCCCCGCACCCACCACCACCTTCTGTCATCCCCCGCCACCTCTCCCGCCCAACCAGCACCAACCACCATCCCCCCACCTCTCCCACCCAACCCGTTGATAGAAAACAATTCTCAAAAGAACCTGATTGTCACCTAGGGTTTAGAATCCAAGGTGGCGGTGACGAGTATGGTAACGTCGGCTCACCCACACCTCTCTTGCCACCGCCTCCGTGAACCTCATCTTCCGCATCTACTCGGCGATGATTGGCGCATCGAACTCCGAGGTCCAGTACATCAAGACCTCTGAATGAACCCTTTGGAGCACGTCCAGATGTGAATCCAGAAGCTGGGTCAATTGCTGGGTTCTAGAAAGATTCGGCGCGATTATGTTACGCCAAGGAGAAGTGGTACAGAACAGGGATATACTATGAGTAATCCTTTAACTGGAAGTGCTTTGATTTTGGCTGATTTCCACTCACAGTAAACCTTTGATTTTAACACTTTGATATTAGTATTGTGAGTGTTGACTGGACGTGCTCCTTCGAGCGGACAAGAAGGGCCAAAGGACAGAGATTTGTCATTTTATTTTTCATTTTTTCTATTTAAAAATTCAGGGACAAAATTGTCATTTATTATAAAACTGGCCAATTTCGATGTTGACTTCATTAGTCAACGCTTCTCAAGGTTATATTGTCACATACTTCATAAAAATTAGGGTTATTTTGGTAATTTCTGGTTTTACAGAGTTATATTGGCACTTTCATCTTAAAGTCATGGCTATTTCGGTACTTTACTGATCGTTCAAAGTGTTAAGAAAGACGTAATCATGTTTGGTGGATGAGACATGAATAGTAAACCTGTGTGGGACAGCCTACAATTGTTACAAAGTACTAATCTGTCGGTTCTCATCGCGGGGGATTTCAATCAGGTCCTAGATGGGGAAGACAAATAAGGAGGTAGGCAAGTTAGACCGCAAGATACAAATGACCTCAACACCTTTCTGATGGAGGCAAATCTAGTCGAACTCAGAAACAACGATCAGTGGTTCACATGGACAAATGGGAGGGGAGGGAGTGAAAGCATACTAGAATGTCTAGATCGTGCGTTTACAAATAACAAGTGGATGGTAATGTTCCAAAAACATTGCCTAACAAACTATACAATCATGAGATCTGACCACGAGGTCCTCACAATCACCACACCCCAGGAGTAAGGCTCATTCCTACACTTCATCCAGGAAGTTTGAATCATTCTGGGTCAAATACAATCACACCAAGGAGCTGGTAAAACGTGTCTGGAAACCTGTTCACCACACAATGGCCTAAACATCGAGTACAAACACTACGATGGTTCCCAACAATGCAGCATGTTTTGATAGGAAGCTGCGTGAGACCACACCCAGATTGCATAACTGGGCGAAAGAGAACATTGGAAAGCTTGAATACAAGATAAGCCGTGTGAAGCAACAGTTATGTGCAAAGCAAAGACAGAAGGATGGGGATGGCATGCATAGAAAAACAAAGGAGTTTGAGGATCTTTTCACCATGCAGGACGATTACCGGACACAAAAAGCAAAATCATTATGGCTCAATGAAGGAGCCAGAAATACTAAAGTAATCCACAAATGGTCACATAAAAGAAAGGGGAGGAACAACATAATACAGGTCAAAGATGAGACATGAGCGTGGATATAAAATCAGAATGACTTGCAGGAACTAGTTTACAATCATGTAAGTTCTGTCTTTGTCACAGAATATGTAATGTCTGCAGATGCTTTTGGACAGTCCAGCATGGAGGATATCCTGAATCTCATAACCAGGGGAGTCGACCAAAGGCAGCAGTTGGAATTGGAGAAACCAGTAACTCCACAGGAAATAAAGGCTGCAATTTTCAGATGGGTAAACGGAAGTCACCAGGACATGATGGCTTACCTCCGGGATTCTACCAGCATTATTGGCCGGAAGTTGGAGAAGAAGTTACAAAAGTCGCACAAAGGTTCTTCTCAACCAACGCAATGCCAGCGGAGTGGAATCACACAATTCTTGTTCTCGTCCCAAAAAAAGGTGTCCAAAAGAACCCGCTGATCTTCAACCCATAAGTTTATGTAATGTATCATACAAGATCATCGCGAAGATTTTGGCCAACAGAATAAAGAAAGTCATGGGCTTCCAAATATCAGGAAATCAAGCGGCTTTTGTGCAAGGCAGATCCATTGTAAAAAATTCACTCATAGCTCATGAACTCGTTGAATTTTTTCGCAAGAAGAAGACAAGGAAGCAAGCTTTTGCAGTAATGAAGGTTGACATGAGCAAGGCCTATGACAGGGTGTCATGGGAATTTCTTCAAAGAATGATGCAGCAAATGGGATTTCCGAACAAATGGATAGCTTGGGTCATGGAGTGTGTCACCACCATTTCATATTCCATAAAGCTCAATGGAACAAATTCTTTAGTGTTCAAGCCAAAACAAGGACTCGGGCAGGGATGTCCACTGTCACCATTCCTCTTCATCCTATGTCAGGAAGCATTCTCATCAATGATCGCATCAGACGGTTTCCAAATTGTTTGTCCATGTGTTAAAATTGGCCAAGCTGTCCAACCGGTCTCACACCTCATGTTTGCAGATGATTGCATTCTATTTTTTAATTTCTCTGACAGAGGATCAACATAATTGGCACAAACACTCAATCTCTTTGCAACTTACTCGGGCCAAAGAATTAATTTCCAGAAATCTGCACTGCTTGTCAACTAAAAAATAGAGTCAACAATAAAGGAATGTCTCAAACAGACCTTCAGAGTTTTTGCAGACCTACTCAAAGAAAACTTCCTAGGCCATGATATGGATTTCACTGGCCCAAAAGTTGGAATGTTTAACAAATTAGTTCAAAGATTTAAGGCAAAAACTTCGATATGGAATATAGGAGACCTATCAGTTATGGGAAGGGTCACCCTCAGCAAACATGTCCTGGCATCAACGACCCAATATACGCTTAGCACTTTCCGGATACCCTCCACAATTGACAGAAAAATTGATACAAACCTGGCCATGTTTATTTGGCAGGTGACACGGATGGTAAAGGTATACACTGGAAGTCTTGAGTCTCCATGTGTCATTCCAAATGGCATGGAAGATTAGGGATGCGCTCAACAGAGCAGATGAACTAGGCATTGCTTGCGAAATTAGCATGGAAGCTAATCACAGATAAGGAATCTTTCTTCTTCAGATTGTTCCTTAATAAGTACTGCATAAAAGAAGATTTCCAGAATGTCATATTGAACTAGGGATCAACATGGGGATGTAGAGAAATTTTGTGGGGAAGATATCTAATCAAGAACATGCTCAAATGGAAAGTGGTAGATGGTCAAGGTATAGATATCTAGGATGTGTGGATACCAAACCACAGAAACTCAATAAGGTATGAGAGACAACTTCTACCTCAACTGGGATTCAACGCAAGTGACCTCATTGATCGTGATAAACAGTGCTGCATGCCCCTACTAAGACTATTCTTTACCCCCATGAGTAGCAAACGACATTGCTGCTATCCATGTCCCCTTCCCATCCCTCGAACAGAAGGATTACCAATTCTGGGATAGTGACTGCCTAGGAAGATATACGGTCAAAACTGGATATCATGAGGCTTGGAGTGTATCAGATCAACACAAACCAACAACCTCAGACTCGACGAGTACATGTATCTCAGTTCTCGATAAACAGTCATGAAAGAAGCTGTGGAACTCCAAGATCCCATAGAAATGTAAAATCTTGGTGTGGAGGCTCGTACAAAATGCGGCACCAACGGGTCTAGCGTTAAGGAAAAGAAACGTGGAGGTCTCGCCTTTTTTCCAAATGTGCCACTCCCAATTGGAAACAACCACACACATGATACTGGAGTGTGAATTCTCAAGGAGAGTTTGGAGAGCATCAAGATTGGGTTTTGATTTTAGCCAGGGTAAATCGATCCTTCTCAAAAGCTGGCTGAAGGAATGGTTCAACGGAAGACAAGGATATCAACCTCACATGCATCATCATATGGGCAATCTGGTGTGCCCGAAACAAGGCAACAATAGAGCAACAACAAATCTTTGTGGAAACCGTCCTAGCCATCATCAATGCTACACAGACACATGATTCAAATCGTGACCCAATACAAACTGGATTCGGGACAACCCAAACACAAAGCAAGAAGTATTGGATCAATCACAAGCGAAGGAACCAAAACATGCCACAGTCGAAGATATTCAATTGATATGGCACATACAGGATGACCATCTGAATCCCGTATATTCCAGCTGGACATGCATTGACACTGACGCGACTTTCAGAGCGCAAGATGGAAAGGAGGCTGCAGCATGGACGATTATACAAGGGGAAGGGTCAAGTGGATGGCAGGGATCGCGAAATATTCGGGCACTTTCGGCAGTTCAGGCAGAACTCGTGGCTATTCATGAGTCAATGGCATATGCAAGAAACAGTGCGGCAACAGACATTTGCATACGAACAGACGGCGAAATGGCACTTAACCACATCCACAACTTTACAAATGTTCCATCAGTTTAAAGGGGCTAGTTAGGAGCATCATAATGTTAGTAACGGTGTTCAATAGAATACATATAATCAAAGTCTCAAGATCTATTGTAATCAATGCCCATAAGCTGGCAAGACATGTACTAGGTGGTAACACTTACCAATTCCATATGGTAATATAAGCGTGTCCAACTGCTTGTTTAAAAAAAAGGAGAAATATAAAACCATCTCTTCAAGCATCCGAATAAGATGGCAATCTATTTCTACACGCTCAGTTCAATGACACGTCTATTTTTAGCACAAATATTTATAAGATGCTAAATGAGTGAAAGAAATTAAAGTGAATGTATATAAATTAAAATAAATGAGGCATTCATCTAAATTTTGCAGTTTTTGGCAAAAAAGTAAAGAGCGCTAAAATATGAAAAATATCTCAAAATGGTAAGTGTACCAATATTGGGTAAACAAGACAGTATCTGTTTAATACTTTCATAAAAAACAAGATTCTTTTCTTTATGACAAGAATGGCTACAAAGCTACTCCCCCATCCCAAAATTATTGACATAATTATTTTTTCACGGTGTTCAATGATCACGTTTGATCGTTAATATCTCTAGCTACATATAATAATTTCGCATAAAAATTGATATTTAGAAAATAGATATTAAGATGAATCTAACAAGATCCCACATGATATTTTAATTATGTACCACTTTATTTTACTTATTTACTTTTTCACGGTTTTCAATGATCATGTTTGACCGTAAAAATCTCTAATTACCTATAATATTATCGCATTTAAAATTGATATTTAAAAAATAGATGTTAAGACGAATCTAACAATATCTCACATGATATTTTTATTATATATGAAATAATTTATATTTGCAGTCAAAGTTTACAAAGTTTGACTCCCAAAAAACAATTACGCAAAATGAAATGGGACGGAGGGAGTATATATCAATTTTTTATTTAGGGTTAAAGTTTTTCAAATTTGATTTGAAAAAAGCAATTGTGCCATTAATTTTAAAAGGAGAGAGTATTACAATAAACTGGAATTGGAGTTTGAAAACAGCGAGCAAATAGTTTAACCATTTCAGTTCATAAAGAGTCGTAGCGATACTCCTATATTCAAACTTGAAAGGACTTAATGATTTATAGATCTCGAAGACACTGCTGAAATTCCAAGAGTGATAGAAAATATGTAATTACGTTTAAAACCCAAATTACGTTTTGGCGTCGTTGCGTTGGGCTGGATGGTGGCACCGCTTCATTGGAGTGGTGGGTGGTGGCGCCGTAGTGTTGGTGGTGCCATTGATTTAGGTACTAATCAGCCAGCACATGAAAAGAAAAAACATCACCTTCAATCGACCCCACACCCAAGTTGAATAAATATTTAATTCCAAAAAAATACTCTCTCTTTCTCTCTGCAAAAATACTTGGGACGGAGGGCGTAATTGTATTTACCCTTAGGTTTTATCATAGAGTCCGTTTCATGGTGTAACCATGTACTAATAAAATTTTGGGGCTTAAATCACTATTATTTTTAATTCGGGGTCCTTTTGATCATTCATGAAACAAATGAAGGACTGTATTGCAAATAAACAAAAATGAAAAAGACCCAACGGTCTTCTTCTCCGTCGAGCAAAGTGCATGGCGTTTGACCAAAGTGCAGGTCTTTCTATCGAAGTATTTGACTCCTCGTCGTCTTCCTTCTTAAGCATTCGTTTTCACCTTCTCCGTTTTCCTCTTAAGTTCTACTTTTCAGTCAGTCGCTCCAAGTCGACGGGATTCACCATGTTTTGTTTTGACGTAGTTCGTCGAAATCGAACCATGGACCTCGTCGAAATCGTCGCCATTAGGTTTCCGAGTGGAGAAGATGATGGTATTGCGTTTTAATCGAGGGATTCGTTGCTTTGCTTTTAACGTGTCTCCGGCGTCTTCCCGACGTCTTTCCGCAACTGAATTTACCGGAGCAGCGAGTCGTCAGATCTGAACTCGAGTCAACAATTTGGACCTAATAAAAAATTTGGGCCTAAATAAACTGATGCTTATCAATTTGTGGTCAATCGGTTATGAAGAGTGGGTTTAATTTGATTGTTTTAGGTCTGATTATTTAGACTTTGTTTTGTGTTTGGTCTTATTCCTAAAACATCACCTCTAAATTATAATTCATCAAATTAAAATATTTAGGCAAAGTATTGGGAAAGACGGTCTTTCCATATGGTTATGGAAAGATGGGGTTTAATTAAAATAGTAAAATGTATTTATTGCAATATTAAAGTTTTAGTATATAACATGTAGTAGTTATAAATTTTATAACCCGGTTCATGCAACCCAAAAATTTATCTTAATTTCTTCTAATTTACACTTTAAACCTTGGTCTTTCCATGACCGTCTTTCAAGAGACAGACTCAAAAAACTATACAGAAAAATAAGGGAAATTTTTCAAAAATTACCCTCAACTGGACCCGATTTACCCATACAAATCATATTTGACCCTGTGAAGACCCAACATTTGTCGTCGTTGACCGCTTAGCTAAACCTGATCGATGATGATTTCCAACCGAACAATTATTTATCGACCCCTGAGGTCGTCGACCCCTCCCACGTGGCTTCTCCTGTTTGGACCCTCGCTCGCTTGTCTTTCTGCGATTGACTTCAATTCCCATCGTTTATTCTGGATGCTCTTAAAACAACCCCATGTGTAGTAGACCCTCCTGACGTGGCATCATCTGGTTGGATGTTGGCACGCATGGGTAGCCCAGGCTTAATGACAAAGAGCAGCGTTTATTGCACGCATTTCAGGCATTGCACAAAAAGCAACGCCCCTCTCTCATCTCATCTATCTATGTAATCATCATACCTCTTTCACTTGCCTTGTTCTCTGGACTGTAATGGCGTTGGTCCCCATGGAATTTCTCCGATCGAAGATGAGTGGTGAACCCAATTGGTCGATGAGGAAGGAATCGATTAGGCTGCGTCGCTGCCAGGTAAACCTAAACGTCGCCCTGCCTGGTAAACCTAAATGTTGCTGCCGTAATGACCAGATTGCACAGCTTCCTAAGAAGGGTATGTGAAAAGGTATAGGCTCTCGTCTATAAGTGATTGCATATTTTCCCAAATTTCTCAAGTGTTGGTTAATTTTCATCGTTTCCAGGATGATAAGAAGGGTGAAGAAGAACGGTCGTCGGCGGTGGCAGTGGCCGGGATTATTTCTTGGGAAGCCCTCCCACTAGTTGAGAGTGCGCGATTGGGATTTTAGTAAAATGGTCAGTGGGAAGTGGAGGCACAGTAACGCGATGGCTCAGCCGTACGAGAAGGTGATGAGCAACAAAGAAAAATCACGGATGCTGGAAGGAATCATGCATAGACTGAGGTATGCAGCCCGGTCTTGCAAGCAGGAAGATGAGTCTGACCCTGGAAGATGCTCTAATTGGCAGTCCCACGAGGAGGTTATGGGGCAGAACTGGACTGAGGAGGGACGATGCCTGGACGGGACGGTCGAAGAAGAGGTGATGGGGCAGAACTGGCTTCGTTAAGCGTTTTGGTAATGTTTTTTGGATCGGAAGTTTGATTAGTACATGTTTGATTAGTAATTGCGTTTGACTCTCCGCAATGAACGGAATATGGTTCCCCTCCAATGTTTTTTTCGCTCGTGTTGCTGCCTTGTTGGTGGAACTTCTGGATATGTATTTGCTTCTTCGAACGTGATCAGCCTTGACCATATGGAGGTCACGGACGACCGTTGCTACATGATGATCGTTTTCCTAGAGATGAATGAACAGTGTTTCATGACTAACAGGAACTGATGAACACAAACATAATGAATGTGGAGCACACCATGAATGACGATTAAATGTTCAGTGGAATATTGTAGGCCTTCGCGACAATGTCAGTCAGCATTAATCTCATGCATGAATGGGAAACACGTATC
>JAULKM010020086.1:0-14271 GCA_032355605.1 Rubia tinctorum
CATCAGTCCCTCGGGTATAACTGGACAAGGGTATATCTGGTTGAGCAACTCCAGCCACCGGCCTTCAAATTTGTAGTAGTGCTTCATGATTATAACATCTGATTTCTTGGTTATCGTGCCGATCTTGTAAGCATATGAGGCGCCTAATTCGTTCCCGTTTACAGCTCCCACCATCCAGTTGGCCTCGTGGAGTTTGAAAGCTAGTTTCGACTTAAACGGCACGCATTTTGGCGGAACCACGAAGTCCTCCGCCTTGCACCTATCATTCATACCTTGGAGCAGCATCTCCGTCGGTACGAGAAATGCATAAGACCAGGCGTTGATGATACTGAAAAATGCGGTCGAAACACCGAGCTTGGCTGCAACAGTGTGAACCAGTATGGGGCGAAGTCATGAATGAGCCAGTCAGGGACGGTGTCCTCCATGAAATGGGCGAGCTTGGGTTCGAGGCCATCGTAGGCCTTCTTGAGGAGGGCCATTTGGAGATCTGTGCGGATGTCCATGGTGGCCTCCGCGTTTTCTGGCAAACCATCAACTATGGGAAATGGAAGCTTTAGTAGGGTTATAGAAGCACCAAGATGAGGTGGGATTTGCGGGAGGCGTTGGATGTTTCTTGGGGTGGATATGAAAGTGATTATGTGGCCCTTTGAAGCTATGAACTTGGCGAGTTCAAGAAAATGGTTGATATGCCCGAAAGCTAACCATGGAAACATGGCTACATGTAACTTCTTATCCTCCATAGTTATGGAAGATTTCTTTCTGCGATACAGGATTCGTCTAAATCCGACTTTTAATATTACTCTGATGCCTTCTTCCACATTCATGACTTTTCTGACGTGAAATTTGATGCCAAACGAAGCAGGCGGAATTTTATATTGCCGATCAAATCTTGTCCTCTCTTCTTAGGCTTTCTTTCTCTATGGTTTGTCTTTAGATAATAAAATCTCACATGGATACAAGACACGATACAAGATATGATATCTTCTTCCATATAGATAAGAACTTGTCATAGTAGAATTATATCTCTTCACACTTAATTTGTACTCTATTTAACCTTATTTATCATACGAATGTTACTATCGGGAAATTACCTTCTACAAACATAATCCATTGCATTTTATTCTGTTACCTTTGTAACGCACATCATTTTATAATATGACATTCTCAAAATGGAAAAGGCAATAGATCATGGTTGTTCATTAGAAAATATATTGATTCGCCCGCTAATAAACCAGAATCAGACAAAGTATTGAAAGACATATTTCCTTTGACGAAGAAACATTCCATCTGATCTGCAAGTGATTTCAATTTTAAGAAAATACATAAACGGGACAACATCCTTCACGTGAAAACAATAACTGAAGTATGACTTGAATTCACTCAAGAGAGCAGAAGACGCACCAGCAATAATTAAATCATCAATATAAACAAGCACATGTAAAGTATTTGTATTTCGCATGTAAGAGGATAGAGAGTAATCTGCTTTACTCTGCACAAAATCGAACACAGTTTTAAGCAAAGAAGCAAGCACCGATGATAAATTTGAACAGGGAGAATGCCGGAGATAATGCCGAGGTTGAAGATGGTACTAGAGAGACACCGAGAGGGAGCAAAAACTGCCGAAAAAGAGTGGAGGGTATTGCAAAAAATATCAAAGGTTAACGGCTAATGAGAAGGTAATCGGAAAAAGGGACACTAGTGGAGGTCAGCCTATTAAAGACGGTTTTATCAGCCCGGAGAAGTCACTTTATAGGTGACTTCCCTGGTAGTGACTTTGAACGTCATTGATCAAAGTTACATTGAGGAACCGCCTTTACAATGCACTCTTCAAAGGAGGTTTTTTACACCTTTGAATGTGCCAGAAGAACCGCCTTCCAAGAGTTACGAACTTGGAACCGAGGTTCCAAACTCGGAACAGTCAGTTGGTAATTGGGGGGACAAAATTACATTACGAGATCATAACGTAAATGAGGTTCCTCCGTCGGATTTAATTTCTGACATGTGCATTCAGTTGATGCGTCGGATGCACTTTCAGACCCGTTAATGCATCAAAATTAATTTTACATTCCTGCGTAGGGGATCTGTTCGTAATCTGAGTTATGATACCAGAACTCCAAATTGGGCCTATGAGAAAGCAATGTGCTTGAACCTGGGACATAGTTCCTCAATCGGAACTTGTTCGGGGGATGATGTCAATATGAAAATAACCTATATATTAAATTGGGCAATAGAAAAACTTGATATAACGGATCCAATACATAAAAAAATCTATAGAATACGCTAAGGAAACAGCATTCTATAGATAGGAATAGAAATCTAGCCAATTCTATTACCCAAAACATATGTTATCGTAATTCAAGCTAACTAACAAAAATCTACAAACTATGCTAACATAGCAACGATCTAAGAATAAAGTTCTAGGAAATTCTATTCCACGCATTATGCGTCATCAATATATATATATATACACTAGAAATTAGATCACGCGTGAATCTAAACCACGATTGGACTTCCAATTGATGTCGTCCGGGCGTTCACTAAATACCTAGCCAAGCAATTTCTTGCCACGTTGATCTCATCATGTGAATACGGCTTGTTGTTAACCTGAAAAATCCATGAGTATGAAAATATGGCAATTAGGCCCATAAAAAATCTAATAACAAACAAAAATTGGGGCATAAAACGTACTTTGTCGATTTTTAGGTAATCCACTCGCACTTGTTGAATGGACTCGGCAGTGTATAGCATTACGTAATACCCGCACTCCCAAGTTTGTGCTTTTTTTTTACTGATCAAAAGCATTGTAAGTAGGCCTAAATCTTGAAAATATGGAATAGTGGTGAATGACAAAGCGAAAAATAACAAACCTTGATTTCTACTACGTCCAAAGCTGTATTACTTGACTTAACAGTGGCATTCATTGAGGCACTCAAAATTTTGATGAAAGTTTCTGACGGTGGGAAATGTAACGGATCCATTCAAAAAAGACACTTCTTCTCCGGGATTATAAAAATTATTCTCCAATGGTCCCTGAAATAAAATTAACTATAAAAAAAACAATTGACGCTATTAAGTCCGTTAAATAAAATGAGTATCTAACCATCACCGCTCAATATGAGGCTATGAATAATTTCTTATCTTTCCGTCCAAGACTCTTGCGAATGTAGGTGATCCGTTCCTCAAATGTGAATTCAATTTCTTGAGTCATCACGGGGCACAAATAGGCTACCAAACCCTTTGCATTTTGACACACAATGTGATACATGTGCTTTCATAGGAAAATTGACAACATTAATAGCATATAATACTTATTACAACATCAAATATTAATTTCAATGATTAAAAAATATACTCACAATATGTAGAGAGACATTATGGTTTGGTTCACTTGCTCAAACCTCGAAAGGTTTTCGAAGTCAATTCATGAGGCAATGTTATCTCACTTAGCCCCAAAAACACATTCATTTTCGGAAAATAAGTATGTTAAGTTAGAAGGGTAGGTGGAAAACAAATAGAACAACACCCTAATGAATTGAGGTGAACACTTATTCAATTGCGCCCTGGTAAGTGGAGCTTTATCCTTCTTCGGTGTTTGTATAACCGGCTTCTGTGTCTTAAATGGTGTCTCCTTCAAATGATTATTCATTGTCGGGTTGGCAAAAATGAGGCCATAGAAGAAACAAGCCTCGTGCAGGACCCACATTCTTGTAGTTGCCATCTTGAATTGGCAATGCGGCATTGAACACCACCACTTTTTTCAATGAAACATGACAAGTACCATCCGCGGACGTGATAATTTCGCATTTCCGGGTACATAACACTATCGGCAACGTGGAGAGGCATAACTTTGTCTCATTGATCAATGTATAACTTACATGAAAGTGGTGACGATATGATATAAATGAATAAAATTTAAATTAGAAAGATATCCAAATATGTATTGATTTAGCGTGTAAAACAATTATAGTACCTTTTGGGTGGTGACGTGATTACCTTGTTAAAGTTGTTGTCTTCTTTCGCTGGTGTTATAAGCCTTGACACGTGGTTGACCTCAACTTCGCCTAGCGAGTGGCGTGAACCTCTAGATGTCGGAGTCCAATTTGGCGTCAAGTCATCCAAACTGTCTGGGACAGGTAGATCGGTGTGTTGGATTAACTTCATGATCGAAAGGACTTGTTGCTCTATGTGCTTGTCTTGTATAATCGCTTCTTGGTGCAAAATGTGCATCCTATATGGTTTTCCCTATTGTATGTGTGCACAACCCCATGCACGATCTGGGTGATCTAATTTACCCGTAACTTCAGTAAGAATGTCAATTTTACTCATCGGAACAAAGTTCCCCTTTATTTGATCTTGTTTCAGTTTAGCCTACATACAACAGGTGAATAAAAATATGCACGAAGAAAAAATTATGAGGCATTGAAATGAATGAAATCAAAATTAAATAATAAAGTGAAGCATACCACTCGTTCCGCAAGTTCAATTTTTGAAGGTTTAGTTAATCTACCATCCTTGTTTTGATGGCTCCTTAGGAATAGATCACACCTCTCGATCTCCTCCATGCCGATCGGCGTTACCGATGATCTTGCCTCCTCTGTCATTCCACCCTCAATTGCAAGTTAAAAATCCTTCTCGGAACGTTCTTTTATGAATTTGAGGACTGACAAACCATAGCCCCGCGACTCTTCCGATGAGGATATTCATTCTTTGCTTTTAATCTTGTTCCTTCCCTTGTCCCCTATGTTACGAATTCATATAGAGGTGACTGTTAAATATAGGTACGCTAAATACACAAAAACTTATATAGAAAAAGACTAACGTTTTCTTCATTCTCCAAGGCCCTTCTCTTGTGTATCTCCCAACTTTCCGGTTGGATGTGTGTATAAGTTAACCAAGGATGTTCTCTTTTCCTATGGGGGAATATGTAATCCCCAGACAAAGTGTGCTTGTGCTCTCTCCAACTCTTCGACAACATCCTCATTGCCATTTTTCTCAAAACCTCCATGTCGGAGCATCGATTTCAAAGGGTTTTTATGTTAAAATATTTAGGGCCAACAATTAAAATTTAATTATATTATATTAGGAAAGTAGTAGATTAAATTTGTATGGATCGTAATATAATATCAATATCGGTACCTTCATCCATCTATAGGATGTCTTTGTACTACTTAGGGACCTCGTGCCGACTATCATATTTTATGTCCACCCTTGATCTACCATCCTTGCCTACCCAAGTAGACCACCTAGGATGTTTCTCCAACAAACATTTACCCAATTTGTTAAAAACTAACAACGTTAATTCTTTCCTTGTCATTCTCCGCTCTAATGTCCTACAATGCGTTCCTGCTAATATTCCCACCTCATTCGGTCTCTCCCCTTCATCATCCACATTTTCAGTCGGGTCATCATTTCCTTCTTCCGTAGGTGGGACCTCATCTCGAGCCCTTTTTCGTGACATTTGACTACCTAAAATAATGTAGGAAAATCAATAACTTTTTTATTAACTCTACAACAACGCTACATGTACTTTACAAAACCCTATAGCACTACAATTGAAATGGAAGTAGTAAATTAGTACAAGAAAACTACTTGAAGCTAAACCCTAGCTGGGAAATTAGCTTGCACAAGATGCGAAACCAATAATGTAAATCATATGAGATTCATGCTAAAAATTTCAAGTCTTCAAATGGATTGTAACACTTAAAAGCCCCAATTCATACATGTGTAACTATGCACCATAACCTTACCACAATGCCCCCAAAATGGGTAGAAATTTGAAGAATATTTCTTCTATTGAGTGTGAGCTAGGGTTTACCTTCTCCTTTGGAAGACAAGTTTGAGAAATGTAGGATGGATTGATATGAATGGGAAAGGAAGGAAAAAAGAGAGGGAATGGATGAATGGATTTTAGATAGGAAAAGAGAGGGAATTTGCACTGAAAGTTGTTTAATAATGTGGGTTTGAATAGAATTTAATGCTTCTTATTTCCACTGTCCCATCGCCTTAGTTTCGAACTCATAAATGGGTAAGATAAAGTTACTCCCTCATAATAGTGCCTTGTTTTTTGTAAGGAGTTCAAGAGTAAGTTTTGGATTTGGAACTGACTCTTCATATGTAATAAAAAAACGAGGGTTCAAATTTCAAAAATCCCCAAATCGCCCAATAACTCTAATTCGCTCAATATCTTCCAAATTTCACCAAAAATTTCACAATCTTCATTGCAATGGTACATAGTTGAGAAGGTAGGTCAGGTTCGCAAGCTCCTGCTGGGGCTCATGAGCCGATCGTGGGGATAGGGAGAAGTCGAAAATTCTTCAACGAAAGGGTGGAACGAAAGTACATAGATTTTTTTCGCCGTAAGTGCACAAACCATAAGGTTGTCCTTCCCTCTTAAATTGGTCCTCTTAGATTAAAATATTTGCTAGACATTTTGAAAATTCAAAATTTGATAAATTGTTAAAGTTAGCTGAACCTATTCACCATGATGAGGTAGTTTAGTTTTATGCCAACCTAGGTCAGAGTATAAACAACCACGATTTAACTGAGGTTAATGGTGTATTGGTCTCGATAACCAAATTTAAAATCAACGATGTCTTATGCTATGAGTACACTAACCTTGAAACTTGTTTGCCCGAGGCTGTTCATGGGCCCTTAGAAATTTTTCACCAACAGTGGCCAGGCGTTATCGAATACACACCCTTATGCCCAGTGGCTATGGCTAGAAAATATTTTTATAGGGAGGGACCAACTCAGGGTCAGGAAGAAAGTATGATGTACGTGTTCTAAATCGGGAACAAAGGTTAGTGTTTGAGTGGATATGCATGAATATATTGTCGCCCGGGGGGTCATGCTTGTGAGTCACCCATAGGGAATTTGATGGTATTTTACTAGGTCATGGAAGGAGTTAAGATATACTGAATTACATGCTAAAGGCCGCTGCTGGGAAGAAGAAGGATCTCCCATTTGGGGAATTGATCACAGCGATGCTTAGAAAATGGGGTATTACGCATGTTGATAGACCAATGTGCCTAGATTATTATGACAAGTCATTGTTTGAGCATAAGCATTTGAGTCTGGGATTTGATAGCAAATATTTTGTGAATGTCGTCCCTGGAGGAAATTATTGAAGGCTAAGAGAGCTAGGGATTCTGTAACTCAAAGGGCGGAGGCCTCGTCATCCAGTGAGTTTCGAGTAATAGTTAAATTTTCAATATTTTTAAATTGTATTGAGATTATTCATAATTTTGTTGTTTTGTTTTCTTGTAGGTTCTTGCACTTCTTTTAGCGGGTAGCATGAAGAAAACAATCAACAAATACATGGTGTGTCTACGCTTGGACATTAGTGCCATAAACATAGAGGTCACTGCAGCAAAAGCTAGTCACGCCAAGTTCATCGCTTCTTCAGGCTTAAGCATCGACCCTCCATTTGGCGAGAAAATGCCGAACTTTAAGCTGGTTTTCTCCAACAACGAAGAGGGAGTGGAAGATGAAGCTAATGTAGATGAGGTGGAGAGTGAGGAAGAGGAAGAGGAGGACGATGTGGAGAATGACCCTGAGATTACCGAGATGTTTGCAGAGCAAGACAGTGAAACATATGATGTGTTTGTAGTTTGTAGGATGTACTGAATTTAATATTATGCTTTATTGATTTTTTTAACTTTTCAATTCAAAACTCTATGCCAAGTGTAAGACATTTAGTAAGAAGGAAACTAACATTTGAACGACGATATGTTTTAGCAATGAAGCATAATGTAGGTTTTAACATTTCGAGCAATCTAGAAATAGGATGTATTAGGTGTAATGACCAACACTAATGGACCTAAATATCTATAATTGGCTATTTTATCCGATGAAGTTCTGGGTTTGGAACTTTTTCTTAACTATAGAAAAAATGTCAAGAGTAGATTACTTACTCGGAACTGTGTCTGACGTAGACGAAGAAGAGACGATATATGAGGTTACAAGTTCGGAACAAGAGGTTCCAACCTCTTTTGACATTTCTGATCCTATTCTGTTAAAACATGCATTGTTTTTTTCCAAGATATTATCAATTCCTCACTCGGAACTCGGAATTGTACCTTTGTTATTTTGAGCTAGAATAAGTTACGGACTCGGAACTCCATCTGGGCTTTTCTTCTTAAAGGTAAGACTCTATTCCCAATTTATAACATAACCCGGTATATTAAAAAACAAGATTCCAATGCAAAACCCCCAAATTAGAAAACCTAGACCACACTCCCGACTGCAAAATGAAAAGAGGAAATCAATTTCAAATTCCATTTCAAGTGGCAAACTGCATTGCAATGTCTCAATCTAACAAATGGAGTACTAGGAAATGTGGGTCGACTTCCCGTCCGAGGAGTTCGCATTCATCTAATATAAAACCTCTAGGTTTGTTTCACTTCCCTCCCAAGTTAGATATAGCGAATTACGTGATGTTGAACGGTTGATATATTCCTATATAATTGATCTCAATGTATATCATAGCATAGGTTTACCCGACCCAGTCATGAAATTTTCCGAAAAACATGTTCTTCACCTAATGACATTGAATGAACAGGCTTATTTTTATGAGGTTTATCAATTTTATAGTAACTTGCGAGAGATTGAGGGTGGGCGTCATGGAACTAGGGTTAACAGTTTTTAAATTGACATAAGTTCTTGGGAAATTAATAAATTTCTAGAATTCCCTATAAGATTTTGGATGATGGGTACCCCTTGGCCCCTAATGATCCTCTGGATTATGTGTATCATTGAGAGAAATGGCCCATAGATACCGATTACCCCAATGTCGACCCGTTGGACTATAGCGTTTAGTATTTTTAGAGAAATTCCCATGACTTAGGAAGGCCCGAGACCTTTAAACTAGACTACATCTTGATGGATGCTCAGATTTTTTATGAGATTATAGCTAGGAACATTGTACCCGTTAAAGGCCCACAGAACCCAATTATACCACTCTCTTGACATTCTATTACATCATGGAGGGTAGAAGAATCAACCTAGGGAGCCTAATTTTTAAGAATATTCTTACAATTGCGACTTCGAATAAAGTATTCAAAAGTCTCCCATGAGAGGATTTGATTACTTTGATGTTGAAGAGCGTGCCTGGGATAGCGTTCCATAATGAGGAGAAGTCGGTGAAGTGGTTTGACAAGCAATATTTCTTGAATAAGAATTGGGTCCTCATCAACCACAAATGGTGTCACAAAAAAGAAGAAGCCACAGACCAAAGCAAGAGGCTGAGGTTATTTTCAAACTCCTTTTATCTAAAATATTTTCTTGTTTTGATAAAGAGAAATCAGATCTGGTATTCTTGAGAGGGTTCAAGACTTGCTACAAATGGATGAGGAGTGAGATTTGCCAACTTCGGGAGCATGTTTGGAAGTTAGAGAGCCGGCAACGTGCATTTTAACGTCAATTTACATCCACATCGCGATCCCACTCATCTAGAGCTTCTTCGGTGTTATTCCTTTCTGTTTGCTATGACATTTACATGGATGGATGTTAGTAACATTTATGTATGCTTTTGAATTTATATGATAGATGTATTTTGAAATTGACATTTAATAATTGTAATTATTTGTTGTCCTAATTTTAAAATTGAATTAAGATTTCTTCTCATTTGAGGAATGTATTTTGGAATTGAATTAAGAACTAGTAAATTGTGTACTTGTTAGTGTGAAATTGCCCGGCAAGAACCCTGAAATTTGAAAATAACCATGGGCACCAATGTAGTTCCGAGTGTGGAACTCACTCCAGACCTAATGTCTAAATAAATGAAACAACAACTAGAAGCAACTAAAGTACCTTTATTTTTTTCCTCGTTGGCTTTTTCCTCGTTGGCTTCTTCTTCTTTAGCCTTCTACTCTTCTTCATATTATTGCGGACATCAACCCAAATTCCTTCCTCATGATCCGTGCGACCAAAATACGTAGACAAAGTTGTGTCATCCTCTTCGAGCACAATCCTCATCGTTGTTCCCCATCGCACCATTTTGCCCAAAATCGACAAAATATTCTCATTCAAATTCCTCAAGGAACGCTCTTTTACCTTCAACAATAATCTCCCATCTAGGGTCAATGGGATCTTTGACATAGAAAACTTGATGCGCTAGTGCGGCCAATATGAACGGATCATCTCGCCAACCTATCCGACTTCTGTCCACCAGTGTGAACCCATTGGCTAACTTCTTAGACCACCACGTACATCAACCCATTGACATTTAAATATGGGAACTCAGAAATTATTAAATAAAGCTCCCAAATTTCTTACATTGTTCTAAAGTAACAAGTGTTAGCGTAAATGGGATTTCTATCACGGTCGCCACCTCTGTTCTGTGACACTCCGTTATCATCCACCAATTTTGGGGAGAAAGTAAAACCGTTGATGTCGTAATCCCTATAAGAAAGCACTATAGAAAGAGGTTTGCGTTATAACAACTTAACTTTTTAAGGATGAAACCCGACCTCCACGTGGGGATCGTAGCCAATTGGCAAATGTGGAAGTGTGACTTAGTAGAACTTGTGTTTTGTTCAAATTTGGGCTCCTTATTCTTATTTATTCCATGTGGATCTCAATGTAGGGGATAATATCCTCGTGGTTCCGAAGAACGTAAAGGTGTACAACATTTAAATCTTCTGCAGTCAGGCATAATAACTTACACTGTCTTCCCCTTGGCTCTCTTGTCTTCCATCGTGTCTAGGTCTTGGAATACCAACGGAATCAACCTCTCTCAAATAATTAGTACAAAACTCAATCGCCTCCTCCGCTACATAGTTGCATCTGGCCTGCACCAGTTTTTCACATAATACTCAAAAGAATTCATATACCACTCAAAACGCTACATCCATCTCAAGAATACAGGACCACATAGCTTAATCTCCCACATCAAATGAACAATCAAATGGACCATTATGACGAAGAAAGGTGGAGGAAAGTACATCTCCATATGGCACAAAACTTCCACAGTCATTGCTTACAAACGATCAAGTTTTGCAACGTTGATGCTCTTAGCTCAAATACTCTTGAAGAACAAACAAAACTTTGTAATGCACAATCTTACATGGGGGGAGGGGTAGTGACGACCTTATGGCTATGGAATTCAATTATTCCATTAAGTTGTGGCAATCATGGGATTTCACACTCACCAACGTCAACTCATTCAACGAAACACAAGGAACCTTAACACTACTCAAGGTCTCACAATATGCTTTTTTTCTCTGAATGAGACATTGAATAACAAGCAGGGGGGAGTTAAAATTCATCACCATTTATCACAGGACCCAAACTCTTCTTAATACTCATTTCAGCAATATCAAGTTAGGACTTTAAACTGTCTTTGGTCTTAACAGGGGTATTCAAAAGTGTACCCACTAAAGAATCGCAAACATTATTCTCAATGTGCATTACATCAGGGTAGTTCCTGACCTCCAAATCCTTCCAATAAGGCAGTCTAAAAAATTGAACATTTCTTCAATCTACCTACAACGGCCACTTTTCTCTTCCCTTTCCCAAAATCATTAGGCAAGTTCCTAATCATCTCAAATACATCAGTACTCGATAATGGAATCGGCGGTCCTTTGTCCTCCATTTAACCGTTGAACCACTGCCTCACAGATTGACACATGTGGCCCTCTAGAAGAAAACACCTATGCCCTTGATAAACAGTTTTACATTCATGCTTCAGTTGAGTAAAACATGTTGACCTCTCACAAATGGGACATGTGTAGTTCCCTTTCACCAAGTAACCAAACAGATTGCCATATGTAGGGAAATCATTTATGGTGCAAAACAATAAAACCTTCAATGTAAAAATATCATTCATAACACCATCGTACATGCGGACTCCATCATTGACCAAAGTCATCAAATCATCAATAATAGGAGAAAGGTAAATATCTATATCATTACCAGGTTGCTTTGGCCCAGAAATCATTAACGATAGTAGCACACACTTGGGTTTCATCATAAGCCAGGAAGGCAAGTTATAGATCACTAACATAACTGTCCAAGAACTGTGTGTGTTGCTCATATTGCCAAAAGGATTCATTCCATCAGTTGATAGGTCTAATCTTAAATGTCGGGGATCGCCCTTGAACATAGGGTATATGGCATCTAGATTCTTCCATTGCTCACCGTCTGACATATTCCTAATCACATCATCGTCAGGTTTAACTCTTTTAGAATGCCAACGCAACAACTTGGCATATTCCTTTCGTGTAAACAATTTCTTCAACCGTGGTATAATTGGGAGATACCACAAAAATTCAGCAGGCGTCTTCTTCTTCGATCCTGACCCAACTTCATCGCCCATGGCTATGTCATCTTGGTTCATCTCATACCTTGACTCACCGCACACTTGATAGTTTTCTAGTACCTTATCATCATTTCCCCTATACAACATATAATCATTTGGGCATGCATGTATTTTTTCCAATTCAAGTCCCATTGGACAGAGAATCCTTTTCACTGCATATGATCTATTAGGTATAAGATTACCTTTGGGAAGCAATTCCTTAATTAATTAAAGTTTTTTCATCATCCCTTTATTATTCCACCCAAACATGGCCTTCAAATTCATAATTTTCAAAGTCGCACTCAACACCGAATGTCTGGACCTGTTGTACAATGTGGTCCTTTTGTCATTATGTAATGCTTCAAGAGCCTCTGGTTTCTCATGAAACTCTCTAGAAACATCCTCATCCATCTCATCAAATACAACATCAAGTGTAAATCACCATCTCCCTTTTTTCCCATTTACAACACTCGCAACTCCCTGTGCCACACCCAATTAATGTAACTAGTGTAAATCCCCCAAGTGATTAGATGTTCCCATAACTTTTTTCCTCCCAAGAAATGCATCATTTTTTACAATCTCTACAAGAGCATCATGCACACACCACATCATTCTTCGATGCGTGTTGAAACGCAACCACAACAAAAGATTCAATTAAAGGAATGTAATCGGTCAAACACCTACTATTGTTACCAGTAAGTTCAATATGATCCATTGCAAACACCCTACATAGAAATGCCATAAATTAGTGGGATGAACACAAAAACATCCTATACCTTCACATAAATCATAATCCCTACATTCAATACAATTCAACTCTTTTAATTAATACATGTAATGAACAAATTAATATCACACATACCTTCCCCAATTAATTCATCTTCATTCTCCAAATACAACTAGGTTTCCAATTCTTTCCTTTCCCCAAATGATAAAACCGTTTAAAAATATCTCAATCTTGACCAAAATATAATTCCGATCTTGGAACTTCTTCAAACGCTCATACCTTTTTATAAGATATAGTTCTGAGTGCAAAATACGGCCTCGAACAAGTTCTGGTTGAGAAACACTCTTCGTCTCTTTAAGAATGGTTCATCCCGAACTTCTGAAATCGAAATAGCGGTCGGGAGTAACGTTACGAACTCGTAATGTTGGACCAACAAAGGAGAAAAGTCACAACTGCCTTTGAAAATGGTCGATAAAAGGCGGTTATTATTAGAACCACCTTTAACCGGATCATCTAAAGGAGATTATATTAATAGCTGACTTCTTCCATTATTCAACCACCTTCTAATTCGAAGGGGGTCCAACAGAAGAAAGTTCTAGTATCGAAACTACTTTGCAAAGATGGTTCTTCAAAAAAATGTAGAACCACCTTCTAAGTGGCGTCTTTAAAGACCCATCATCCACTAGTGGGAAATGGCCAGAAATGTTGATTTCGGAAAGGGAAATAATTTTTTTAAAAGTAATAAAGTAGGATTCTAACACTGCTCTAATACCATAATAGAGTAAGAACCCATGCCTTGATGGCCTTTCATCATGGGTATAAATAAGGGTTCATGGGGAGTAGAATACAATTAATAGAATCCTAGAAATACGTACAGAGTATTATAGAGTCCTAGGAATACACACCAACTATACAATGAACACAAATAATAATCTATACCCTAACAATGTTCCCTTCAAGATCTGAGTGGCTGGATTGATGGTTTGTTGTTGTTTACGAGAAGAAGAGTTGTTGCTCAAGTGTTGATTCTGTGTGAGAATTGAGAGTCTGATTATGACGGAAGACATCAAGCTCTTTTATATGGAGATCCGGATACGACTACCACCATAAATAAAGACATTCCACATCTTAATCAAACATTCAAGGGTTATGTTGGTGATCCTCTAAGGGACATGGTTGGACCTATGACAAGGTCAAGAATGAAGCTTAGAGATGCTGCATTGAATGGTTTGATTGATCGCCTTCA
>JAULKM010020106.1:0-14270 GCA_032355605.1 Rubia tinctorum
GCCAACATAATGATCACAAAACACATAGAAATAGGTAGATCTAAGAAATCTCACAAAATAAGCATTAATACATGAATAAAATATATGATCCCTAAGTTAATTAACTACTCCCTAAGCATTGAACCCAAGTATTTAACACTTTTGGGCAAAAGAAAAATAAAGAGAAGAAAGAAAAAGAAACTAGAGAGAAGGAGGAGTATTTTCTCTCTCTAACCTAGTCTTGAAGATGAAAAATTGGCATTCCCCAAACTCTAGCAAACAAAGGTCTATATATAATAATAGGGAATTGGACCTTGAAAAAAGCCCAAAAAATGGCCAATAAAACCCTAAAAGCCGCAATTTGCACGGCCAGGGGAAAACAGAACAGTCCATGTAGACTCGTGTAAAACTGCCCGTGCACAACGGCACAGTCTATGCAACCTCGTGTCGGGCAGCCCGCATAGACTAACACTAGCCGTTCAACCTCATGTAACACTGGGTACACTGACTGACACGGTCCGTGTAGCCTCGTGCAAGGTGGCCCACACTGACCGACATGGATCATGAGCTAGTGCTTGCTCCGGAACTTCTGATTTGCGTGCCTTGTATTGTTTGGCGCGACCCGTCAGCTGGAAGAAATATTTTCTAAGAAAATTGGTGCAGCCCGTGCTATTTTCATACCCCGTGGGCTGGTCTTGACCTTTGGGACTTGAAACGACACGGGCCATGTAAAATGGAGCGGCCGGTGACCATACTTAGCCATTTGGGAGTGTTTCTAGACCCCTCGTATAACGTCCTGTACGGACATGCATAGTCTGTGTAAGGGCATTTACACGGCCTTTGTGAATTTGCATAGGCCGTGCAACCCACTTTGCACGGACCAACACAGGTTTCTTGGCTTCGTGCACGGACTGTGCCAGTTGGTTGGTTGGCTGACTTGTTTGCTCTGCTATGGATGAACCCCTAATCCGATTTGAGAGTTCTTGTATTCAATTTTGTGGTACTCGAGAAAACAAATCTAATGGTTTCATGCACAGAGGTTAATTCTTCTGAAATCATTCCTGGAATTCCGTGCAACTATCAGACTACAATTCTTCCGCTTATCTCTTGGCCTTCTTGAACTTTGAATCCGCCTTTCCCGGGCTCAATTTCATCTACTACCACACTTTGGAGCCCGTAGCCTTCAATCTACTACCATCCTTGTGAATAGCCTTCGATGTCTTCTACCATCCTTGCGACGGCCTTCAAAAATATTCTACCACTCTCACGAGATGGCTTTCTACAAAAAGATGATGAAAAGTACTCACGAGAAACCTACTAATATGGTCACAAAGGAATATCTAGGTGCCTGTGAATACAAAGTGTCCATTAGTTTCAATTAAGTCTACAAAACATGGAATTTAGACGAGAAAACCAACAATGGCCGTCTCAGCCATTTGTCGTGTAAACCTAACTAAAACTAGCAATCAACCAAACAAAAGATGATAATCAATGTGTCAAATACATCGGTTAATGCATGCATAAAGGTGCACATAAATCCCCCCACACTTAAACCTTTACTCATCCTCGAGTAAACAAGAATGAGAAAAGATCCAAGAGGAATGTAGCATGTAAAGAGAAGTTAACCAACATATTCAACTTATTCCTAAGCTACCCTAGTTCCCCCAAAAACTGTAAGAATCTCACAACTCTCACTTTCTCTGAAGATGTTAAAGTAACTTATCCACCAAAAATACATAAAAGAAAAAAGTGGAAAAATGCTAAGTAAAATGATAAGTGATAGGCTAGCTAACTAATCCGAAAAAACCACCGAAGACAATCCAAGAGTTGTAGATGAAGAAATCGCCAAAAATGGACAAAATATATTGATGAAGAAACTGCCAAAGATGGCCAAAATATGTTCAAGTTTTGTTCCCAATTTCTCTCAATTTCCTAAGAGCCCTTTCAGGTTTTCGTCCTAACATTCACACATGTTGAGCTCACCTCTTACCTGTTTCCACATAGCCTCTCATTTTTTCCTAGGTTAGCCAACCTAGTCGGGCCTAGCCTCTCATTTTTACCTAGGTTTTTCGACCTATCCGGGCTTTCTTCTCATTTTTGCCCAAGTTGCCTTTTCAGGTTTCCAACTTAGCCAGGTATTTTTTCATTTTTCAAAAAAATTCAAAATATTATTGTATAGCACAAAATTCCCCAAAGTTGGGGTTCTTACTACTAAAAGTCATGAAAGACAAAAAATTACACCACCAAAAAGATTCATTCCAAAACATTCCCCAACAAAAACAAAGTGATAGCACCCTAAGGATCACACGACCAAAAACTCTACCAAACTTTCCAAAGCCAAAGATAACACCAAAAACACCAAACAAAATGACACCAAAAACACAAAGGAATCCCGAGATGAAAACTCTCAAGTGTTTCATTACTCCCTTCTCCACACTTGAACTTTGCATTGTCCCCAATGCAATGAAATAATAAAAACCATGAATGGGAAAGAGAAAAGTAGTGGAAATCACTCATGTGACCCCGATGGGTCCCTCCTCAAGTGTCGTGTCTCGCGCTTCCTTCTTCTCTCCTCTTGTCGCATTTCTTGCCTCTCGATAGGAATGACATCCCGAAAACCATTGAGTCTTTGAGATGTGGAATCTCTCTCATATTGTCGCATTTCTTGCCTCTTGATAGGAATAACATCCCGAAAACCATTGAGCCGTGAAAGCCACTTTGCACGGACCAGCACGGATATTTTGGCCTCATGGTCGGATGTCCGGGCTGACTTGTTTGCTCAGCTACGAATGAACCGCTTATCCGATTTGAGAGTACTTAGAGTCAATTTTATAGTGCTCGAGAAGACAAGTCCAATGGTGCCACCCATAGAGGCTAATTCTTCTGGATACGTTCCCAGAACTCCGTGCAACTCTCGAACTACAATTCTTTCGCTTCTTTCTTGGCCCTTTTGAACTTCAAATCCGCCTTTCTCAGGCTTAATTCTATCTACTACAACACTTTGGAGTTTTTGGCCTTCAATCTACTACCATCCTTGCGAATTACCTTCGATATCTTTTGTCATCCTTGTGAATGACCTTCAAATATCTTCTACCACCCTCGCGGATGACCTTCTACAAAAAAAATGATGAAAAAGTACTCACGAGGAACCTACTAATAAGATCACAAAGGAAGATCTAGGTTCCCGTGAATAAAAAGTTTCCATTAACTTCAATTAAGTCTAAAAAAAGAGGAATTTAGACAAGAAAACCAATTATGGCCGTCTAAATCCTTTGTCGTGTAAACCTAACTAAAACTAGCAATCAACCAAAAAAAAGATGATAATAAATGCGTCAAATGCGTTGGAAAATGCATGCATAAAGGTGAACATCATACTCAAATAGTCGGCCACTACATTCTCACTTCCCTTTTTGTCTCTCACCTCAAGGTCAAATTCACTCAAAAGAAGTATCCACCTAATAAGCCTATGTTTTGCTTCTTTCTTAGCGATCAAATAACGGAGAGTTCCATGATTAGTAGATAAAATGACCTTGGGGCCTACAACGTACTATCTAAACTTCTCAAGTGCAAATAATACGGCCAGTAACTCTTTCTCCATGGTGGAGTAAGTACGATGTGCATCATTAAGAGTCACTGACGCATAGTAAGTGACACGTGGTACTCTTTCTACTCTCTATCCTAAAACCACTCCTACGGCATAATCACTTACCTTTCACATTATTTCAAATGCAATGGACTAGTTTAGGGGTTGAATGATAGGAGTATAACAAGCATTTCCTTCAAAGTGTCAAAGACTTTTCTACCTTCCTCATCAACAATGAATTCAACATCCTTTTGCAAAAAATTGCATAAAGAGAAGAAATCTTAGAGAAACCCTTAATGAAATGCCAATAAAATTTGGTCTGACCTAAGATGACCTAATGTCTCTCACACAAGTGGGGTAGAAGAGGTATTTGATTGTATCTACTTTAGCCTTATCCACTTCTAGACATTGAGCTGACACGACATGACCTAGAACAATGCTCTTTTCTACCATAAAATGACATTTCTCGGAGTTTAAAACAAGGTTGATGTCAATACACCTTTTTAGAACAAGTGCCAGATGAGGTAAGCATAGTCGAAGGATTCTCCAATATTGGTGAAATCATCCATGAAGACTTCAACGAAGTGCTCCATAAACTCCGAGAATATGCTAACCATACATTTCTGAAAGGTACCAGGGGCATTGCAAAGACTGAAAGGCATGCACCTGTAGGCAAAAATGTCAAAAGGGCACGTGAAAGTTGTTTTCTCCTGGCCCTCCAGATCGATGGATATTTGGAAATATTATGAATAGCCATTGAGGAAGCAATACTAGGAGTGACCGGCTAATCTCTCAAGCTGTTGGTTGATGAAAAGGTACGGGAAAATGATCCTCGCGACTTACCGCTTTTAAGTGGAGATAATCAGTACGAATTCACCACTTGTTTTGAATATGAGTGGGGACCAAATTCTATTCCTTTTTCTTTACCACGGTCACCCACTCTTTTTTTTGCAGCACTTGAGTGGAACTCACCCATTTACTATCGGAGATAGGATATATCACCCCTGCCTTAAGTAACTTAAGGACTTCACCTTTAACTATTTCCATCATTGGAGGGTTTAACCGCCTTTGAGGTTGACGTGCGGTGCATACAAGTTGAGGGACTTATACCTTTAATATCAGCTAAAGTCTAACCTAAGGCTCCCTTGAATTTCCTAAGCACCTTATTCAAACTATCCTCTTGGTCGATAGTCAGCCTACTAGAAATAATCACTGGTAATGTCTCACCCTCACCTAAGAATGCATACTTGAAGTCTTCGGGTAAAAGCTTAAGCTTGACTACAAGTGGTTCCTCTATTTAAGTCTTGGTTTGAGGCATCACTAAGTCATCTAGGTTCTTGGGTAAGGTCTCTATGTGAGTATCAATGTGGGTATCAACCTTCCCCACATTCTCCACTAAAATGGCTTCCCTAGGATCAACGTGAACAACATCCAAATGATTATTATCTAAATTCACATTCATAGCAACATTGAAAGCCTCTTGCATAATATCATCAAGAACATCAATTAAGACATGATTGGACTCATCAACAATGCAATTAACACTCTCATACATGCTGAACTCCACAATGCATTTACCCCACTCTAAGGTTAACTTCCCGGTATGCACATCAACTTTAGTCTTAGCAGTTTTCAAGAAAGGTCTCCCTAACTATTACTTTCTTCTCATTTTCCATATCTAAGACATAGAAATTATCCGGGAATGTTAGTTCATTCACATGAACAATCACTTCCTCCACGATACCTCTTGGGTATATGGTGGAGTAATTGGCTAAATGGATTACCACTCCGGTGGTATGCATTCTTGGAAATTTTAATGATCTATATAGAGAGCAAACATTAATGGATGCCCTTAAATCTACCATAGCATCTTTAATCAAAGTCTCTTAAATTGTGCATGGAATAACAAACATTCTAGGACCTTTACACTTAGGAGGAAAGTCAATTTACATGAGAGAGGGGAGGTGATTTTTAGACTCATCTATCATTTTATGCCTAAAGACATGTTTTGAATTACACAATATGTTCATCAATTCTTTACATTCAGGCATAAAATTGATAGTTTCAAAGCGAGAAGTGCTAACCTCACAATTATTGAGAATTCTGAATGACTCCTTGCAATGATCCTTGTCTTGATTATTTCTCATCCCATAAAAATAGGAGGTGATGAAGCTTCCTCATCAAATGGTATCTGTCTCCCCACCAATTGACTCACCTTCCCTATTAACTTGCTCGCTTCCCCCCCAACTTTCTCAACACTCGAGGAGAGTTGATTTCCAAAATATCTTATGCATCCAAATACTTGGTTATGGAGTGAGTCACTAGCTTTTCCAAGATTGGTTAAAGCTCTAAGTTTTTCTTCACAAGCAGACTTGGTGGGGTATCCCATGATCAAACTGGGTGAGTCAAGGAATAATTACCATGCTCGTTCCCATTGGTCTTGCAACACAACAAGTTACATTTCTCTCCCATACTCGCTCAACCAAGAGCAAGTCTCTGTAGGGTGATCGTAATGACACACTCTATAAAGTCTCATATGTTGAACACTCTCTCCCTACATTTTCTATTTTTTTTGGGTTTTCATTAAAAATAAAGAAAACAAAAGGTTCAAAATCATGGTGCAAGGATTCTCGGTTTGCACCAAGAACTAAAGTAATAACTTTTCCGGAAAATAAATAAAAACAAAAGAACAACACTAATTACTCTACTAACATGCTATGCAAGTTAACTTCTATACATCTAAACTAACATTCCCTGTAATGGTGCCAAACTTTGACCCGCACCCTTCTGGGGTCATTTAAAAGAATCACGGGAGATCCACTCAATTAACCCGAGAGAAGGCCAAGTGAGGTTAAAGATAGAGATTTGTATTATTTTCCCATTGCTACTACTATACTACAAATATTGGTAGATAGTGGCAAGTACCGAGGTCTTCCATAAAGATGTCATAAATCTAATAATCAACTACACATAGCCGCAATCGGGTCGTCAATCCGATCACGTGTTAGAAATAATCATTGTTGGTAAAATAGGTATGGAGGGGGGGGTTCACTAAAAACTACTAGCATATTCAACGGAGAATAAACTATGTAAACTAGCACCTGTGAAATATCTGTGTAACACGATTAATGTCATTTCGATCCTCGATTTCATCACATATAAGAACTATAAACCCATTCTAGTGTTTGTGACACGTGGTGTGATCGATGGTCAACACTTATCCATGCCTGTCACGTAGGGTACACACATAATCTTCCATCAGCACCGCCTTCGTAATTAGAGGAGCACAACAACGGCTCTACTTGTCGTACAGATCTGAATCTCCCTCATACTATTACATCCCGAGCACTACATCACGAATGCTTCTCCCTAGGCCTAAAAAGGCAAAGAGGGTTTATTGATGGCTCGAGGGTTACAAAGCTAACCCTAGTTTTCTACTTTAACTATCACTACTCATAACCCTTTGGACCAAATTTCCAGCTTACTAGTGCATGGTCGATCGTAACACTGACTCGGCAACCAACATGCACACAACCACACAATTCCTGACTATCGTTACCCCAAGAGCATCTAGGTTTTCTTCCCCGGGAAGTATCAATAGTTGCACCAACATGAAAATAGAGTACGGTCTGTGCTAACTTAGTGTGACAATCATGCAATTAGTAAGAACATGAAGAAGAAGCCAACATAATAATCACAAAATACATCGAAATAGGTAGATCCAAGAAATCTGACAAAAAACATTAATAAATGAATACAAATATAATCCCCAAGTTAATTAACTACTCCATAAGCATTGAACCCAAGTATTTCATTGGATTCAGCACTTTTGGGCAAAAGAAAAATAAAGAGAAGAAAGGAAAATAATCTAGAGAGAAGGAAGGGTATTTTCTCTCTCTAGCCTACTATTGAAGATGAAAAATGAGCATAAACTTAAAACCTAGTAGAAAAAGTTCCATATGTATAGTTATAGGGAATTGTGCCTTGAAATAGGCCAAAATATGGCCTAAAATCCATAGCAGCCGCAATTTGCGTTGCCAGTGAAAAGCGACACGGTCTGTGCAGACTTGTGCAGCCTCATGCAAGGTGGTCCGCATGGACTGACATGGGTCGTGCAGCCTTATGTAAGGCAGAGCGTATGGACCTGCATAAGCTGTGTGTTGGTGCTTGATCCGGAACTTCTCATTTGGGTGTCCTGTGTCGTTTAGCACGACCCGTGCTATTTTCACACCCCGTGAGCTGGTCTTCACTTTTGAAACTTGGAATAGTGTGGTCCGTGCTAAATGGGATGGTTTGCGCCTATACTTAGCCGACTGGGGAGTGATTTTGGGCACGAGCACCACGGTTTGCACGAAGGTGCATGACCCGTGTAAGGGCATGTTGCATGGCTCGTGTAAATTTACACGGGTCATGCTAGCCTATTTGCACGGACCATGCATGGTTGGTGTTGTCTAGTGTATGGATCGTGTCGGCTGGTTGGCATTCCGGCTGGTTCAACCGGTTGGCATCGTCTTCTGTTCTTGGTCTTCTTGAACTTTGAATCCACCTTTTTCGGGCTCAATTTCATTAACTACCACGCTTTCAATATACTACCATCCTTGACAATGACCTTAGATATCTTCTACCATCCCTGCGAATATCCTTCAAATATCTTCTACCACCTTTGTGGATGGCATTCTACAAAATGATGATGAAAAAGTACTCACAATCAACCTACTTGTAAGATCACAAAGGATAATATAGGTGCCCATGAATACAAAGTGTCCATTACCTTCAATTAAGTCTACAAAACTCGGGATTTAGACAAGAAAACCAATAATGGTCATTTAAACCCTTTGTCGTGTAAACCTAACTAAAACTAGCAATAAAATAAAGAAAACATGATAAAGAGTGTGCCGAATGCATTAGTTAACACATGCATAAAGGTGCACATCACCAAGGAAATAAAAGGAAAGAAAAGAACTTAAAAACTTAAAGAAAGGAACTCTTGTCGAACTTTAAAATTAGGCTTTTCGCAAACCGCGAAAATTCTTATGGAACTACTCCAAGAAGAGAAAATCATGTTCCTGGAATTTGTCTTCACGTCGGCCCACATCACTAGCTCATGTCATAAAACTCCAACCGCAATGGTCTATCCATGAGTTGGACACCAAACTGCTTTAACAAAGCAGTGATAAGTCCACTATAAGGTAGATCCTTCTTATTAGTTCCATCTGCTTTAAACATGTAGATCAATATCGTATATTCCGGATTAATGAGGATTCCCTCCATCACATAGTAAAACAACATCAAATTGTCAATCATTGGCTCACAGTCGTGGCCACTGGATGGTAGAAAATTCAAGCAAATCCACCCGTAAACGAGTCTCTGTTCAACATTCAATACACCTATGTCGTACAAATCTACTTGACCATCCGAACTACCTTGCCTACCAAAATATTTTTCTAGTCATTTCTACAAGGCACAAAGAGGTGAATTCACTAACGCCAGACCACTATTGTTGATGATGTATCTCAAGGGAACCATCATGAGTATCTGGCCTCAAACTTGAAGCAGTAGTATTAAATATTGACAAGTGGTGATTTTAATGGGTGGGTCGTAGTCCAATGTCAAGGAAGAGGGGTCGAGATAATGCATTAAATTCCAATAACGGAAGTACTGAAATAACGGTTGATGAGGATGACGAGGAAGAAGGGAATGTACATGCGGTAATTATGAAAACACATTGAAGAAAATTGGAAAGAAGAATGGATAGGATGGAATTAACCCTGTTAGTTTTCAATAAAATAGGCCAGTGTTTGTCGGGAGACCGGGCAAAGTGGTCAAGTTGGGTTGGTATAGTCGGTTGTACTTGGGTGGACATTCGTTATGATACTTGGCCCGGTGTGCCAAAGGAATACAAAGTCACCCTATGGATTGCAAGGTACCCCTTCATAGTTATATAATTGTTTGTTCTAATCCTATTAATCTAATTTAAGTTGATGGGAAAGCCAATTGTTTCTCACAATTCTTAATATGTCACAATAAATAGAGACCCTTTGAAATCGATGGCCCCGACATGGATGAGAAAAAAGATAGCCATGAAGATGCTATCAAAAAGTTAGCGAGAGCATAAGTACACACTTTCTAGAGATTTGATTTTCTCAAATATAAAAGGGGATCGTCCATGGATAACATATACACATATTCAATCGGAGAGTTGGGAGATCCACAAAAGAAGACAATTAGAGAATGACAAAAATGTTAGTCCACTCCAAATCGAAATGGTTTACATTTAAATTTTGTCGGTGTTGATGTTCCATTGTTTTTTTATTTTCTCGTAGGGTACAAGGGAAGAGAAAACATGCAATGCCATGTTGAACATAACTTCACATTGCAAGAGTTGTGGAGGTTATGGATTGGTGGAACTCGAGATGGTGAGAGAACAATTACAACAAGATTTTCTACTAGAAATTCAAAGGGGAATGCCCGAGGAAGAGGCTAGGACTTTGGTTGTTATGATTGATGTCGAAAAACTATATCGGTGTGATCTATTTGTCAATGCACAAAAAAACAAGAAAGGTGGGTTTGATAAAGTTGAGAACATTGAACTTGGGGAAAAAGTGGTACGTGTTTTATTAGCTTTTATTATTTTCTTACACATATTGATTTTTTTCCTCCACTCAAACCAGGGTATTAATGATCTTTATCGCTTCCGGTGTGGTAGGCTAAATTAAAACAAGATCAAATGGAAGGTTAATTCATTCCCATCAGTAAGCACATCATCTTTTGTGAGGTAACTGGAAAAAAATCACTAGGTACGCACTAGAGGGATTGATGCATTCGTGACGCAAAAAGAGGCTTTTTGAATTGTCTATTCATATGAGAGAGCTAGACCATCAAGAATATAATCGTAGCAAAAGGAAGCGATTCTCAGGGAGAATTATGAAATCAATAGGTCATTTTGATCCGAAAGTTAGTGAACCACACCGGTCTTGTTGTACCTAAAAATTCTGTCGATCTTAACAGTGACTGGGAGCCCCCATTGAGAGGTTCTCACCACTCTCCTGGCGACATTGAAGTGAACAAAAAAAGATTACAACCGGGACCCAAAATTGATGTATTTCAATACAAGACAATCCTATCATCACCAAAAAAGGTACTGACAATTATCAACAATAAATGACATTTTATGAGGCTGATGTGAACAAAATATTGTTTATTTGGTGCAGGGTTCTCAACTGTGCAAGTTTTACGTAGTCGTTGGTGAAAATAGTACATCGCTACATGTAGCCAATGGTATTTTTTATGAGTTGATGAGACATCATCACTCCAAACCAATCAGTGGTGGAATTGCAAGGGTATCCATGGAGAAACCATTCATGCACAATGCAATGTTGCCCATTCCTGACGAAGATTACAAGAAGGTAAACCCGGTCAAAGGAATATTTCTTCGTTGACCTTGGTATCTTATTTATGTTGATCCTGAGAAGGATTGTCATTGAAGTTGAACACCCAAAAACCACAAAAACTATTGTGCCGGCCGGAAAAACACCAAACCTCAAACAATAATAGCAAGAGTGGAGAGGGGCTCACCGCCTTTTTTCCGAGGATTGTCTGATTGTATCTCGGCACACCAGCATAGCACAACATACAATTTTTTGAAAATGAGTGTATTTTTGGAAGAAGCCAAGAGGTCATTGCATTATGGAGTCAATTTTAAGATTTATGTAATCATGACCAGTCAACCAAACAATCATGTCCCTCTTTCTATTGTAAGTGCGAGTTTCGTTTTTTATGTTTATCTTTTTACGATGGAATATCAATAGATATTCATACCTAACATTCCAAATTGTATGTGTAAGGTACATGTATTACTTTTCTAACCAAATAAAGAAGGGTTGGGTAGTCTATTTGTGTCCGTCGATGACTCAAGCGATTGGGTGTTCAAAGCAAGAGTAGGTAGAATGCATACGCAAATGCATATACCAAAAGGATAAAAAATTCTACATTGCACCATACATTGAGAAGTAATGATTTATATTTTCATACTATTGTGAATAAACATGAATACATACATATTCATGCATACTAACATAAAAGTTGGATGTAGGGATCATTGCAGATTGATTTTCATTGTTCTGGATGACAAATGTGTGTATTGGATGGATCCATTGCACTTTTAGCCTTCCTAAGCATTTATAGATATTTTGGAGAGTACATTCAAGGAACTTAATCATCAAAATGACTTACACGTAGTCGAAATCAAGGTCGAATTAGTACAATCGTCAACTACAAAATTAATTCAATTTAATTTTCATTAACTTATTTTCATGCACATATTAGTACAAGAAACAAGCAAAAACATGGGAGTGTGGGTACTATATGATGTTATACGCGGCAGAGTATATTAAAGATTTCCGGTTGGATTACATAGGGATTGATAAAGTAAGTATGAAATGCATGAAATTCATTCTTTGCTTATTTAATTAGAAACTACTAACCTACTTGAACTAATATATTATATTTTAATGTTCCAAAGGAATAGAAACCATATTCACGGGATGACATCAATATGACAAGAAATTGTGTGGCAAGACATTTAATAAATGTCTGATCCGAAACTCTTGGAAGACCTAACGTGGTATTATGAAAAATATCTGAACAATGGTCACACATGTTTTGCAGAATAGAATTTTATAATTTTCTATTCCTGGTTATAAATAGTTGCTTGATTAGTATTGTCTATAGGTTCTTGTTGAAACTACTATCATGCAGTGTAGTGTTAGATAGTCATAAACTATAGATGTTATGTGCGGAATAGAATCTACGTGATTTTTATACCTATGTATAGATAATTGCTAATGTAGAAATGTCTATACATTTTTGTAAACCCATACAATGTATTCAAAATTTGTTGGAAACATTAATGATGATTTGAGTCTATTTTAGGCCAAATTTAGCAAAGATTTTAAAAAGTTGCTATAAGAGCCGAATGTATTTACGAGTTTGGAAGTCCATCCCAAGTTCCTACTGTCATAAACCAAAGAAACAATTTCAATTTTCCAAATTCAGAAACCGATGAACCGACAATATTTAAGAACTTGGAAGTTGAAGAGCCAAACATAAATACAAACCCGTAACTAAAATTATGTAAATAAGGATTTCTAGAACAAAAACCAGGTTTTGAGCGGAAATTTGAGCAGATGGAGTAACCTCTGCATTGTCTCCGACATCAATTCAGGTACCGAAAGTTGCGGTAGCTTTAGATCCCGGAAGTGACAACCATAGCCGACGGAATCAATATTTTTCCGAACTCGAAAACTCTTTAAAGGCGGTTCAACCGGTTGAAGGAAGGAGGAAAACAATCGACTTCTATTTCTAGTTCAAAGGCGGTTCTAATAATCGCCATCTATTGTGGAGGATCATTGACACTACCAGAGAAGACCCTTTGATTCGATAGAACCACCTTTAATCCCTCATTCCTACCCTAGTAACGATTCAACTTTTCACTGTTTGGCGATGCTAGCGTGCCCATCAATATAGTATATACAAATTAGAATAATGATTCAATAACTTTAAAATTATATATATTTTAAACTAAAACTTCAAAAAATTGAGCCGAGTTAGGTTGACTCAGTAAATTTTTCTGAACACCTAACAAATGAATAAATTTATGTACTCTTTCCTTCCATCCATCTATTAGCCTTATTAAGGCTCTGTTTAGCTGAGATTATAAGATACTTTACTTATAAGACAAACATTTTGTAGTATCTGGTAAAGTGCAAAAAAGTAGTTTATTTTGAAAGCAGAAGTTATTTTTGGAGGAAAAGTAGAAACTGATCTCCCCCTACTTTCAAAATAAATCAGCTTAATTTATAAGATCAACTCTACCAAACAGAACCTTATCTCTTTATATATGTTTTATTTTAATTTTTGATAAAAAATTGTATATGAAAATGATGAAATAATTTTGTAGTTATAAATTAGAGTAAAGTACATTCATGCTCCAAGTTATTTGTTTAGTGCACGCATACCCCCAAATTTTAAAAAATGCACATATACCCCCATGTTTTACGAAAGTGCACATATACCCTTATAGCCAGATGCCGACTTTGAAAAAAATGAGAGATATATGTGCACAAACAAGGTATTGAGGGTATATGTGAACTTTCGAAAAACTTAGAGATATATGTGCACATAACAAAGAACCAGGAATCATGAATGCACTTTACTCAACAAATTGTAATTTTATTTTAAATAAAAATACACGTATTATGGTGGAAGGTTTGGTGAACCATACCCATTTATCAAATAAAAAGAATTAAAAAAAATAAATAAAGAGTGAGAATTAATACATCACTTCATGAAAAAAAGGAATCTTTGACTCAATAACTACACATTGTCCCATAGATTCTAATTTCAATGGAGTCAAAGATTCACTATAAGTAGAATTAAGGATAATACATTAAAAGTTAAAAAATCCTTTTCCATACAGGGGAATGAGATAGCATTCATTTGTACCTTTCCATAGATTTCCCTATATATGCCAACAAAATTAAATAAATTATTTATCTGTTTTGCGCTACTCGTTCCAACTCTATTTTCATCATAGTCATTATCAATCGATGAAACACGTTTGTCTGTTATTATATTTATCTATGTAAAAATAACGGTAATTAAAAAGTCAATATTTAGAAAGAATTTAACAATATCATATACGATAATA
>JAULKM010020115.1:0-14270 GCA_032355605.1 Rubia tinctorum
GGAAATATCCCTCTTCTCTGTGGACGACCCCGACTTGCCAAACTATCTACTTAGTTGTATTTAGTGAGCAAATTGGGATTGAAATAGTATCTTTGAGAGGTACGACGACGACCTCCCAGGACTCCACTTGAATTTCTCAATCATACTCATTATTTTTACCTTTAATAATTAATTCTAATAAATTTAACTAAAAAATAAATTAAAATGTGAAATTTAATAATACACTTATAATTTTTGATTTGGATTTTTTTTCAAAATTAATTTCAATTTTAAAAAATTATTTTAAAAATCATAATTAAAAAGAAATATATATATATATATTCAAAGAATGTAATTTAGATTTTTATAAAGAACCAAAATTTAATTTCATTATTAAAAAAATCAAAATTTTTAAAGAAAATTTTAATTTTTAAAAATTGCAGAGTTTAATTTTTACATTTTTAAAATTCTATTTTAAAAAATATTAGTTGGGACACGTGGTACCAAATGATTGGGCCACATGTCCCTACAGAAACAAAAAAATGGCCTGCATGTGTGCCACGTGGGCCAACTATATTGCACCACGTGGCACGTGCAGGGAAATCAAATGGCGATGGTGGAACAACGGATCAGGGAGCACGTGAACCTTCAGAGCGTGTCAGATTTGAGCCAGTCTCCATTTCAAGGATCGGTCCCTTGAGCTGCAACAATGCGGCCCCTTTAAGACCCCTATTGTGTGGTTTTTCAGTCTCGTTCCGTCCCAATTTTTAATTGAGTCCCCTTTGGAACCTCCATTGTACATGCCCTATGGTACGGGACGAAAGGCCCTAAAGAACGAGGCAGACTAATTTTTCCAGCTCCACTTGACGCACATGCGTACGACTGAGGAACCAACCAACGGACAAAAGGGGATTTGATTGCCGTTGTCCCATCAAGCCACCAACTTATATACCTTGATGCAACACAGAAAAGTTATGATAAATTTAGGTACTTCTCAGACTCGTTCCAAAGAAACCTTCGAATGATTACCCCAACTGACTTGAGCATTGGAGTAGACACGAACCTGTGCTGGCCTACCTGACCTTAGTTTTTTTATCTTACAGGATTTCTAGCTAGCTGAGAGTATTGGGCTACGATCGGTAATATCCAAAAAGTTTGGACTCAACATTGGCGTCGTTTTTGGGGATCGATTTATCTTTAACATCCGCAATGCTCGGAAACACCATGGAAGGAAAACCAGCAACAGTCGAAGACCCATACAATGATTTCTTCGTGGAGGACGTAGTGCATTCATAAGAGGAACTTACTCTCATGCCGATATGAGAGATAAATATGCTTTGGAACGTCGCCGAGTTGACTAGTAACTCAGAGATCTTGCAGACCATCATGGCGTCACAAAAGAAGATGATGAGGAAACTGAAGAAGACGGAAGTTATGGATAAGGCTAGAGGAGCGGAGAACCAATGAGGGCCAAAGAACAGTGTGAGGCCAACAAAGCTCTTCCACGAGCATAGAAATCAGGAGGCCAGTTCTTAATGGAAGGAACGAGAAGGAGAGTTCAATCGTAGCATGTCAAGAAACAAGAAAAGCATAGCCCTCTAAGAGAAGAGGCCTATTTGAGAGAGGGTGGAATTCTCCTTGATAATTCCTAAAGGTGGTTGGGATGTCGTATATCACCCCCTGAAAAAAGGAAAATAAAGGATAGAGGAAAAAACGAAAAAACGAAAAAAAGAAGCACCACCCAGAGAGGGGGGAAGGGTTCCCCATTCACAAAGAGGATTCCGCTATACACTGTTGCTGATCCTAGGCTAAAATATTCCCCAACCTGAGATAGTACAACGGTGATTCTAATCCATATGACCATTTACATATATTCTCCACAACCATGGCTACGTTTGAGATACCGCAGGGCATATGAAGGAAGGTGTTTGCAACCACCCTCACAGCGACGGAAAGGGTTTGGTTCAAGAATCTAGAGGATGATACCATTGATAGCTTCAGCTAGTTGGAGTAGAAGTCCATGGTGCGCTTCATGTAAAGGAGGAAGGTCTAGAGGATGAGATCATAACTGTTGGAAGTCAAACAGAAGCTAGAGGAGACCCTGTCTGAATACTGGGAAAGGTTTAACAATGAAGCTAACAAGGTGGAACAGAGGACCAACCAATTTCTCATAGGCACATTGGTGAATAGTCTAAGGCATGTACTGCTGCTGAGAGATTGCACCCTTAACCCACCAACAATAATAGATGAGTTGATGATAAGGGTAGTAAACTTTAGCGGGGAGGACCATGTCGATAAAAGGATAAAAGAAGCATAGGGTCTAGAAGGTGCGGGTACATGCAGGAATGAATACGGTGGTGAGAAGTTCCAGAAGATGATAGAGTCAGCTTCTCGCCCTAGCATGTTAAAATTCAACTAAAATTTCACACCACTTATAAAGAGCTCGAAAGAGATTTTTGCGCTAGTGGCATAAAATAAACATGTTAGAGGCTACGAGGAAAAGGAAAGCAGACCCACACAAGAGGGATATATAACTATTTTTTTTATTATCATAGAGATCATGGTTACGAACACATGAGTGTGTTCACTAGAAATAAACCATTTAGAACTGTGTTAAGAGTGGGGAACTGGCACATCTGGAAAAAGATGTGAGTGCTTACAATAAAGCAACCAACTAGGCCAAAATTGAAAGGAACAACAAGCCAGGTGGACACCACAGGCAGTCGAAAGGTCAAAACGACGAAAGGTGTCTGAGAAGAGGCTACGAGACAAATAATGGGAAGGAAATATCCAAAGTAGAAATCAAAGAGGAGTACCGTAAGAGGCACAAATATTATATGCACAAAGACGATAGCATGTCGTGACTGTCACAGACATATATGCGATCATTGGAGGAGGTGTCGAAGGAAAAATAGAGTCCCAGAGGAAGGCCTGATGGAGGCTGACGCACAGGCGACACCTGGCGAGAGAAGGCTAGGAGCTAACGAAGTAATATCATTCATAGATGACACTATACCAGAAAAGCACGTAGGTTGCGATACTATGGTAATCATGGTAAGGGTGATGAACAAAAGAATTCATCGAGCATATGTAGATGGAGAAATTTTGCAGAAATAATGTATTGGTACTACTTTTAGAAGTTAGACGAAATCATGAAGAATAAGATTGAACCAACGGACACATTGTTGGTAGATTTTGTAGAAAGGACCGTATGGACGAAGGGACCATAATACTGCCTATAATAATTGGAAGTAGATAAGAGCCAGACAGTGAATATGGAGTTTATCGTGGTAAAGGCAAATAACCTGTATCTCATTATACTAGGCAGACCGCCACTAGCGCTGCTGAACAGTATTGTGCCAACCCTACACCTATTGCTTAAATTCCCTACTTGGGGGGGGGGGGGGTTGCAGCTTTCAGGGGTGACCAACAGATAGCAAGGGAATGCCACTGGATAGCGCTGAACAAGCGAAAGAGAGATGGAGCAGAGCAGAGCCACAAAGAGCAAGCCATAAAGGCAAGGGCCTCCAGGATGGTGAAGAACGGAAGCAATCAAACCAAGTTGGGATCGGAGGTTCAAACCATTTATTTGGGCTAGAATTGGGGCATTTTATGCTACAAAAAAATTTGAAAATTAAGAAAGAAAAATAATATTCCCATCTAAGTAGAAAACCCGGAAGGGCGACTTAGGAAACAATAGGAAAGGCCCTGATAAGTTGAAAAACCTATGAAAAAGTGAGAGACCAAATGGTGTAGAAAAAGGTGAGATGTGATCTTTGAAATATATAAAGAAATGTAGAAAGCTAGGATGAAAACCCAAAAGGCCTCCTAGGAAAAATAAGAGATAGTGAGAGAAATTGAAACTTATCCTGTGCTTCTCTTGGCTTGTCTTTTGGTAGTTTCTTTTTATGGAGTAAGCTAGCTTCACATATTCACATAGTTGAACCTCACTTTTGATTTGGTGTGTTAGTTGGTTAGATTACTTTAGTTTCTTCAGGATATGAGAGTGTGAGAGATTCTCATGTCTTTGCATGCCAGGGTAGTTTAGGAATAAAAATGTTGGGATTTTGAGGGAAATTATTTGCATACTATTATACGCTTAGATGTTTACTTTTTCTTGTTTACTCGGGGACGAGTAAAGGTTTAAGTGTGGTAGAATTGATGAGACTCTAAAAGCATGCGTTTCCTAATGCATTTAGCATATCTTTTGTTGGCTTTTGTATGGTAGATTTCTAGATTAAGGATGTTATACATTACAAGGGGTTTAGATGGCTATTGGTTGTTTTCATATCTAAAAACCTCATTTTGTATCTTATTTAGATTTAATGGATTCTATGTCCCCATGAGCATCTAGATCCGTTTTTGTGAGATTTCATTTGTAGATTGCCCGTGAGCACTTCTGACTGTTTAGAAGGCCATTTACAAGAATGGTAGTAGATAGTAGAAGGTCATTCGCAAGGATGGTAGTAGACTAAAGGCCACGAACTTAAAACATGTTAGTAGATAGATGCGTCGAAGAAAAAGAGTCAAAGTCCGGAAGACACAAAGACTGACATGGCCCATTCCAAATCATTGGTTAAAGTGACTAAGTCCAATCATGAGCTATTTTTTTTCATGACCCATGTGCCTAGAAGATGAAGATCCAACATCCAGTCCACACCTTGCAAGCATTTGCATGATCGTGAGCTCAAAAGACGAAGGCATCGACTCTTGACGACGGCACTCGTGCTTTCGCATGGGTATCATGCTCAAAAGGTTGGATTCATCAATCTAGTCCGTGGCCCACATGCTTTAACACGGATCGAGTTCTCAGTTTGGCCGAGAGATACCTCCAATCCGCGACCCGTGTATTATTGCACGAGTCATATGCTATTGCACGGCCTGTGCCGAAGTGGCTGCTAGGGTTTCTACTTTGTTTTGGGCTTTTGTGGTGTAACAACTAAAGTCATGTCAACCTTAGAGTCATCACCAGAGGTTAATGTTTTTTCCTCTCTAGGCCTAGGTATTGGTCTCGATAGTGGAGTGCATGAGACATGTTTTCCTCACTATCTTATATAACGGTTCCTACCTATGCAAGGAATTGTTTCTTTAAGTGGGGGCATGTTAGAATTGGGAGAGATGTTTACGGGAAAGGAATTGCGGTATCGAAATGGCGATTGAAGCGCCTTCCCTAATTACGGAGGCGGTGTGATAGCTTATAAAGAAGGCGATGGACCTTTATGTGATAAACATTGGGAATGCCCGGCTATCATCTACACAATGTGACATAGACATATGATAGGTTATATATCTCACATGTGATAGAATCTAGGATCAAAGTCATTCATCGGTCATGTTACGTAAATATTCCCCAAGGCTAGTTTACGATAGTTTAATCTCTCCTATTTGCATGTTCCTTAGTTGTTAGATAAAAACCTCTCAATCTATGTTTGTAGCACCAGCTATTCCCTACATATAATCGAAGAGACGCCCAATTGTGAGTTGTGTATAGCTAACTTTCAAATTCTAGTATCTATGTGGACGACCCTGGACTTTCCACTTACTACTCTCCAGTAGTTGGTAATGAACAGCGGAGAAACTCTATAAATTCTTATCTTTGTGAAGCACTCTGCAATTTAATATTGCTCTTCCAAAATGTTGGTTTTGTACGACCCCGAGGGGTGCGGATCACTACACAAGAAAGCTATAATAAAAAAACATCTTAGATTTTAATTTTTGCACTTAAAATGACACAACTACAAGTTCATCAAAGTCAACTTTATAGAAGCCCTAAGCAATTATTTTTTGGGTTCCATTAGCTACCAGGACAACATCCCTTTTCTTGGGAGTATCCTTCAAACTATTTTATCAATTGCACCCACATATACTCTTAACTTTCTAGGTTCTAAGATGTTTTTTATTATAGCTTTCTTGTGATCTCTGACCTTCCCAAAAGTCCATCAAAACCTAGAAAGAAATAAAAATTGTTCCCACAGCCGGTGCCACTGATGTGGGAGAAATCCATCTAGGTTATGATAGGCCTTAGAATTGGATGGTGAATTATACCCCTCCAAACACCTGCAAGAAAACCCTTGAAGTGTCCACAAGGAGGAGCATCTGATGACCTAGTTAGTATGGAAGTCTCTTTTGTCTATCATGTATGAAGAGTTTTTTAACCTTATTCTAGTGTTTTGTGTCTTTATTTATAGGACTTGATCATGAGATCGTAGGTCACACAATGTGTTTCCCTCTTCTAGATAGTTTCTTAGTAGCAATATTCATGGTGAGAAGTGTTTCTTCACTCTTTTACGAGTGGTTGTGTCGTCATAAACAATACCTTAAGTACTACAATTAAAGATAAATTTTAGAGTGTTTCTCCCTTATTCACTCCAAACTACTAGAAAATACATAGCGGTAAGTGATCAGCCTTCTCGCGGGGTTGTTAGTTTAATTAACCCATGGAGTGGCTTCACGAAGACAAGAGTTTATAATGTTTTTCCCGTTCCTACTACTAAAATATCTATGGGGTAGATAGTGGCAAGACTGGTGTCGTCCACAAAGATGCTTGGAATTTGTAGTTAACTATACAAATCTGCAATCAGGTTGTCAATTCGATCACGTGTCAGGAATAGCTAATGTTGGAAAAAAGTTTTTGGGAAAAGGGGCTTTTATATAACAACTACAAGCATGCAAGAACATAAGAGAATAAAACTATTTATCGCTAACACTTGGAGAATGTTTGCGTAATATGACCGGTAGTATAGTTATCACATTCAATACATACAAATCTACCCTAATGCTTATGGTATGAGTGTGGTCGATGGTCAACACTTCCCCCTATCTGTCACATAAAGGTGTTAATTTAATCTTCCATCGGCACTGCCTCAGTCATTAGGGGAGTGCAACAACAGCCCCCTCCATGCTGTGCAGATATGATTCTCCCCCTTGTGATTACATCCCGGGAACTCCACTATAAATGTTTCTCCCTAGGTCTATAGAGGCAAAGGTATAGGCACCTTATCATTGAATCTAAGGCTGTGAAATACGCTAACCCTAGTTTTCTACTACACTATCTCTATTCGCAACTATTCAGGCTCAAAGTCCAGACAAGACTAGTGTACGGTCATCGTAAAGTTGACTCGACAATCAACATGCATACACCCATACGGTCTTGGACTATTGCTACCCCCCATTACATCTAGGTTTCACTCCCCTGGGATATCAATAAATGTGCCAATATGAAAATAGACTAAAGTTTTTGCCAACATGGTGTAACAATCATGCAATTAACAAGAATGTAAAGAACAAATTAACATAATGTTTATAAGCATATAAGGATAGGGAGACTCTCAAAAAATAACTACCAAGTAATAAATACAAAAATACAACTCCACAAGATAAATCACTACTCCCTAAGCATTGAACCCAAGTATTTATTTGGATTCAATGCCCTTGGGCAAAAACAAGGGAAAATAAATTAGAAAGAAGGGTTAGTTTATTTCTCTCTCTACCTACTATTAGTAGAATGAAGCTAATGAAAACCAAACTTTTAAAATTGAAACCATAGCAGACATAGGCTTCAATTAATAGTAGTAGGGAATTGGGGTTTGAAAAAGGCCAAAAAAGTTACCTAAACTCTGGTAGCCGTTAGCACGGGCCGTGTTATAGAACATGACCCGTGTTGGATTTTCTTAGCACAGTCCGTGTCATTACTAAGGGCTGCCGACTGGGGGACTTCTTCTTGGCTTGTTAGAGTGCACGGCCGCGACATTTATCTTGGGTCTCCGACTGGGACTCTTCCTTGATAAGTTGAATGGCACGGGCCGCCAACCGGATGCATGATTTTCCTTGAAAGGCATGGGTCATGTATATCCTTGCAGGCTGTCGGTTGGGAGTTAATTTATGACCAAATTGATAGTGAGGAGAGTAAATCTTCACACCCCGTGGGCTAGTCTTCAAATGTTGACTTTGGAACGGTACAATCCTTGTTAAATGGCATGGACCTCACCCATACTTAGCCGTATGGGTTATTTCATTGGCACATTACATTTTGAATCAAGCGGCTCATGTCAAGGGACTCTGAAACGGGTTGTGTTGGTTGGTATGGCCTCGCCAAGTCTTGAATTGTTAAACTAAACCCCCTTCTTCTTCTCGTTTTGATTCCAGCTACAACTACGTTTTGACTCGTGGCCTTCTGTTTACTACCACCCTTGAGGATGACCTTATAATAGCTACTACCACCCTTGCAGATGAACTTCTATAAAACTACATTGAAGTGCTCACGAGAAACCTACCAATAATCTCGAGAAACAAGATCTAGGTGCTCATGAGGACATAGTGTCCATTAGATACAATTAAATCTACAAAACTAGGGATTTAGATAAGATAACCAACAATGGTTAACTAAACTATTGTAATGTAAACCTAATTAAAACTGGCAATCAACTAACAAAAACATAATAACAAACTTTTCAAATGCATTGGTTAATGACCCACCCCTCCTAGCGTTGCTAATAAATATACCTCTTTCACGGGAGATCTACAATTAACCGAGAGGAGGATGTGTCAAAGATAAAATTTATATTGTTATTCCCATTCCTACTACTATGCTACCTATAAGGCAGATGGTGGCAAGATCGGGATCGTCCACAGAGATGTTAGGAATCTATGAGTCAACTACACACAGCCGCAATCGGGTTATCAATCAGATCACGTGTCAGGAATAGCTAGTATTGCTAAAATAGGCTTGGGGAGGGGTTACTAACAACTACTAGTATGAACATCATAAGATAATAAACTATGTAAACTATCACTTGGGGAGTATTTATGTAACATGATCGGTGTTTTTTCTATCATTGATTCCATCACATACAGGACATATAAGCCTATTCTAGTTTTTATGACACATGGTGTGGTCGATGGTCAACACTTCCCTATACTTGTCAAGCAGGGTGCAATGTAATCTTCTATTGACACTGCCTCCGTAATTAAGGGAGTGCAACAATGGCCCTACCTGCTATGCAGATCTGAATCTCTCCTGGCTATTACGTTTCGGGCACTACACAACGAATGCTTCTCCCTAGGACTAAAAAGGAATAGGGGGTGAAGAACCTTATCGATGGCTCTAGGGTTTCAAAACACTAACCCTAGTTTGCTACTATAACTATCTCTATCCGCCCTTCGGGCCAATTTTCCGACTAAGACTAGTGTATATTTAATCATAATGTTGACTTCGAAACCCACACGCACACACTAATATAGTTTCAGACAATAGTTTCCCCAATGACATCATCGTTTCCTTCCCCGAGGGATATCAACAATTGTGCCAACATGAAAGTAGACTAAGGTGTGTACCAGTCTTAGTGTGACAATCATGCAATTTATAAGAAATAACAAGCCAGCATAATAATCATAAACCCATAGAAATATGTAGGTCTAAGAAATCTCACAAAACACACACCAAATCATAAATACAAATACAAACCCAAAGTTAATTAACTACTCTGTAAGCACTGAACTCAAATATTTCATTGGATTCAATGCCTTTTGGCAAAACAAAAATAAAGAGAAGAAGAGAAAAGATTTTAGAGATAAGGAAGAGCTCATTTCTCTCTCTCTCTCTCTATCCTACTCTTAAGAGTCTAAATTGAGCATAGACTTAAACCCTAGTAGACATATGTCCATATATATAGTTGTAGGGAATTGGGTCTTGAAAAAAACCCAAAAGAGGACCAAAAACCCTCGAAGTCACCATTGACATAGCCGATGGAAAATGACACGTTATGTGCCAGCCGGTTGGCTTTGTGCTAACACAGGCTGCATGCCCTAGCATGGGTTGTGCAGCCTCGTGCTGGCATGACCTGAGTGTTCTAGCACGGTATGTGTTGCCTCTTGCTTGCACAGACCATGTCAGTCGTCACATGTTGTCAGATGGAGCTCTGTTTTTGAAATTCTGATCATGTATCCCATAATGTTTGGCGAGGGTCGTCGGTAGGAAACACTTTTTTCTCAATTGAACGATGCAGGCTGTGTCATTTTTCACACCCTGTGGACCGGTCTTTGCATTTTGGAGCTAAACCGATGCAGACTGTGTGAAATGGTGTAGTTCGCGTCCATACTTAGCCTTTGAAGCTAATTTGAAGACACTGGTTGGTCAGTGCAACACGGTCCGTGCCAAGGGGGTGTGATACGGCTTGTGTTAGCTGGCATGGGCCATTCAAGCCACCCCTGCCATGGACCGTACAAGGTGTGTTAGTCTCGTTCCAGTTGGTTTGTGCTAGTTGGTTGGCTGGTTTGACCGGTTTATAACGCCTTCCATTTTTTACCTTGTTGAACTCCAACTTTGCCTTTTCCGGCTCAATTCCATCTATTACCACACATTCTGGTCTGTGGCCTATGCTTTACTACCATCCTTGTGAATGGTCTTCAATATATTCTACCATTCTTGAGATTGGCCTTCAAATATCTTCTACCTCCCTCGCAGATGGCCTTTTACAAAATGATGTTAAAATACTCATGAGTAAACTATTAGTAAGCTCACAAAGGAAAATCTAGGTGCACGTGAGTAAAAAGTGTCCATTTGATTCAATTAAGTCTACAAAACTTGGAATTTAGACAAGAATAGAAATAATGGTCATCTAAAACCATTGGTCTGTAAACCTAACTAAAAATAGCAATCAACCAAGCAAAACGTATTAACAAATGTGTTAAATACAATGGTTAAGGCATGCATAAAGGTGCACATCAGTTAATGCATGCATTTCATCCACATAGATTTAGAGGTTTAAAATATAGAATCATGAAGTTAAGACACAAACATGACTAAGTGTGTGTGTTGGGAGTAGAGAAAATGAGGGGCTTTTGGTTTGAAAGATTTAACTACAAACTATAAGCATACAACTGCAAATATGATATAGAGATAATAATAGAGGCCTTTAGGGCATTTGCATCATGTAATTAAAATATATGTTTGTTTCTAGACTCCTATTCATATAATAACAATTTTAACTATTCTATGCCTTATCACTAATGTTGAGAGGTTGATTCAAAGAGAACCCCACAATGACTAATATCCTAGTTCTCCCCCCTCGTGAAAATCTCACCTCTGCCCGTTAATGATAGAGGAGCGCTACCACTGATCCCTTCTAGCCCTCACTTTTGTGGTTAATAGACCCAACATTCCTCAATAAATTAAACGCGGGAGTAGCATGACTCACTTAGACCTCCACCGAGAATACCCAATACAATTTGTATACCTATACAACCGAGTGCATTGATGTACACCTTTATGCATGCGTTAACCAAGGCATTCGGCCAAATTTTTATCATGTTTTCTTTGGTTGATTTCTAGTTTTAGTCAAGTTTACACGACAGGAGATTTAGACCACCATTATTGGTTTTATTGTCTGAATCCCGAGTTTTGTAAACTTTTGAAGCCGATAGACACTTTGGATTCATAGGCACCTAGATTCTCCTTTGTGATCTTACAAGTAGGTTGCTCATGAGTACTTTTTCATCATCATTTTGTAGAAAGTCATCCACGAGAGTGGTAGAAGATATTTGAAGGTCATTCGCAAGGATAGTAAAAGATATCGAAAGTCATTCGCGAGGATGGTAGTAGATTGAAGGCCACAAAATCCAAAGAGTAGTAGAAGATGGAATTGAGCCCGAAAAAGGCAAATTTGAAGTTCAAGAAGGTCAAGAATGAAAGACGAATAAGCAGAGAAATTGTAATCCAAAAGTAGCACAATGTTCAAGGAACAATATGAGAAGAATCAGCCTTTAAGAGTGGCACCGTTGAATTATTCTTCTTGAACACTATAAAATCGAATATAAGGACTCTCAAATCAGATATACAATTTATCTATAGCGGTGCAAACAAATTAGCCAGCCAGCTGGCCGGCAAACTAGCCAGCACGATCCATACACGAAGCTTACACCAGCCATGCACCATCCATGCAAATGGCTAGCATAGCCTGTGCAAATTTTACATGGGCCATGCAAAAGCCTTTACACAGAACGTGAACCTTCATGTGTGCCACTACACCAATGACTCAAAATCACTCCCGAACAGCTAAGTATGGGCGTGAACCATCCCTTTTTGAATGGCCCGTGCTGTTCCAAGTCCCAAAAGTGAAGACCATCCCACAAGGTGTAAAAAATAGCATCGACTAGGCTGATTTTCTAAGAAAAAAGTCCTTCCAGCCGACGAGCCATGCCAAACAACACGAGGGGCGGAAATCCAAAGTTTCAGATCAAGCACTAGCCTACAGTGCGTGCAGGTCCATGCACCCCAGATTATACGAGGTTACACTGGCCATGTCAGTCGGTGCACCCCGCCTTGCATGGAGCTCCATGGGATGTGTTAATCCGTGCTCACAGCCTTGCACGAAGCTGCCCGGCCTGTGTCATTCTATCCGGGCCACCCTGCAAAAGGTCGTACGGACCGTGCAGTTTGCCACTGGCCACGCAAATTAAGGCTGCTAGGTTTTGTTTTTCCATTTTTTGGCCTTTTTCAAGGCCTAATTACCCATTACTATATATATGGACCTTTTTCTACTAGGCTTTAAAGGGGAATGCTCTTCTTTCATCTTCAAGAGTAGGTTAGAGAGAGAAAATACTCTTCCTTCTCTCTAGGTTCTTTTGCTTTCTTCTCATTATTTTTCTTTTGCCCAAAAATGATGAATCCAATGAAATACTTGGGTTTAATGCTTAGGGAGTAGTTAATTAACTTGGGGATTATATTTGTATTCATGTATTAATGCTTATTTTGTGAGATTTCTTAAATCTACCTATTAACATGTGTTTTGTGATTATTATGTTGACCTATTCTTCATGTTCTTGTTGTTTGCATGATTGTCACACTAAGTTAGCACATACCGTAGTCTACTTTCATGTTGGTGTAATAATTGATACCCCCCAGGGAAGGAAACCTAGATTCAATTGGGGTAACGATAGTTTTAAACTGTGTGGGTGTGTGCACGTGAGTTGCCAAGTCAATGGTACGATCTACCATGCACTAGTAAGCCGGCGAGTTGGTCCAAAGGATTATGTGTAGAGATAGCTAAAATAGTAAACTAGTGTTAGCCTTGCAACTCTAGAGCCTTTTTTATGCCTGGGGAGAAGCATTTGTGGTGTAGTGCCCGGGACGTATTAGCACGTGGGAGATTCGGATCTGCACAATAGGCATGACCGTTATTGCACCCCCTAATTACGGAGGCAGTGCTGATGGAAGATTACATGCACACCCTACATGAAAAATATGGGGAAGTGTTGAACATCGATCACACCATGTGTTACAAACACTAGAGTAGATTTATAGTTCATTTATGTAATGAAATCGAGGATCAAAACAAAATTAATCATGTTATGCAAATATTCCACATGTGCTAGTTTATATATTTTAATCTCCGTCGAATTTCATGATAGTAATTTTAGTAAAAACACCCCAATGCTTGTTTTATCAACACTGATTGTTCCTAACATGTGATCGGATTGACAACCCGATCACAGTTGTGTGTAGTTGATTATTAGATTCCTAACATCTCTGTGGACGACCCCGATACTTTCCACTATCTACCAATTTTGGTAGTATAGTAGTAGGAACGGGAGAAATAATACAAATTCTATATTTGACCCTTAATACTTGAAAGCCTCCTTTCGGTATTAATTTGGTGGATCTCCTATGATTCGTTGATTTAGCGACACCGGGAGGGGTCAGGTTGAATTTTGGCGCCGTAGCAGGGGATGTTAGTTTAAAGGTCTTGTAGTCAACTTGCATAGTGTTGTTTTTATTTTTGTTTTTGTTGGTTTTTGATGTTTGGCTTTCTTTCTAGTTATCCGGTTATTTCTAACCCTTTTTGCTAGTGTTTCTTCTAGTTGGATACTATTTTGCTCTCAATTTATGGTACACACCCGTACCACTAAATTAGGAGTTTTACATTACCCAACAAATTACGTAGGTAGTAAGCGACGAAGGAGGAGGAGAACTAGACCGATAGTTCCACAAGAACCAGTTTTGGTAGTTGTAGAGAGTGGAGAAATGGCGGAAGATAACTGCACTTTGAGGGAGTTGATGGCTCCTAACTTGGATAATCAACCCCTTTGCATTGTCTTCCCACCCTTACCACCCAATGTTACTTGTGAGCTGATGAGACACCGAAATGCATGTATTTTCCTAAGTATTTAACATCTCTTTTTTTATAATTTTGTTGGAAGATTGCTAGATTTAGGCAGGTTTGGGGTTGGATGACCTATTTCGGTTTTTCATATCTAAATCCTTCTTTTCTTAACCTACTTTGAATCTAATGGAA
>JAULKM010020134.1:0-14269 GCA_032355605.1 Rubia tinctorum
GGAACTCATGATGAGAAGAGAGGCTCAACAAGCAAGCTTTTGTAGGATTTGTCATTCCGACCATCCTACCGAGTCTTACCATTGCTTGAGAGATGAGCACTAAGAGGAGAATATAACCCTTTGTTTTTTAAACCAAGGGTATCATGAGGAGTGCTATGAAGAGGTTGGATTTGTTGGTTTCCAAGGTCAAAGATCTCAAAAATGGTATCCATACTATGATTCTTACAATCCAGAGTGGAGTGGTAATCCGGATTCGTGGTATGGTAATGCACATGAAAACCAACACTATGAGCAATATGATTGACATTCATCACCTTATGCTACGCCACAACAACCCCACCCAAAGGATGATGGGTTATCTAACCCTCAAGAAGGAAAGCCAAGGTCGGAGTATGAGGAGCTCTTGCATGCTATAAAAAATATGGCCACTAACTTGGAAGACACCACATCTAGAATCACAAATGTGGGGGACCGCTCTTCCGCGAGATTCAAAAATTTGGAAATCCAAGTTAGTCAAATTGCATCTTCCGTGACCAGGTTGAAGGCTAGAGATTTAGGCAGGCTTCCATTACAATCAGAGGTGAGCCCGGAGCCAGGGGCAAATCTTTTGACCTTGATGGGCGAGGTGGTGAAGGAAGTTGAAGAAGAGGTTCAAGGGGATGGGGAATTGGTTGTCGATGATAAAGAAATTGAGAAAGGGGTGATTGTCCTATATTTATTATTCTTGCCATCATCACCCCCACCTCCACCAATTACACCAACTCCACCATTTTTGGGATTTTTGGAGGAGACAATAGGGGAGCCAAATGATTATGCCAAGCTTCCAAACCTCCCATCTCCTTTAAGACAAACTCCACCTCCACAAAATCTCCCTCTTGGAAGATTTCTAACCCCATCTCTATACTTTTGGATACTCATGGTGAAGGGGTTCAAACCTTCACCATATGGATAAAATTAGGGCCGTGTCGAGGACCTTAAATATACGGAGCTTCTCGGGGGGCAGCCCAAGTTTTAAACTATTTTAGTATATTACTTTAATATATTTTTTCATTTTTAAAAAAAATCCCTCACCCTTGTCCTAAAACTCTTACCCAAAACCACAAAAATACCACCACAATCTAGCAAAAAAAAAACCACCACCGAAACCACCATCTAGGAGTACTACTAGTTGTTGCTTTTTGTGGGTGTTGATCAAGACTTTCATAGTTGTGGATTTGTAGTGGATGGGTCAAGGTTGCATATCGGATGAAGTTTAAGAGCATGGAGGAGATAATATTCACTGAGGAGTGAGCATTGCTACCACCGGGATGGACCTTTAAGGTCCAAGTTTTGAGTTTTTTTCTTCTTTCTCCCTTATTTCTTTATCTTGTCCTTTTGTCACATTGAGGACAATGCGTGTTTCAAGTGTGGGGAAGAGAAACAAGTCTCATTATATTGTATTGTAGTGTGCATATGCTCTACTTTGATTTGTTTTGTTTGGAAAAAAATCCCATTAAGTTGAAAACCCGAGAGGGCAACTTAAGCAAAATTGGGAGGGGGACCCAAATAGATTGAAAATCCGAAAGGGAGACTATGCAAAAATGAGCAGCCAAATGGTGTGGAAAAAGGTGAGGGTGAGCATTGCAAAAAGAAAAAAAAGTGTGAAGCTAGGATGAAAACTCGAGAGGGCTCCCAGGCAAAAAGAGAGAAAATGAGAGAAATTGAAACATTCCATGCTTCTCTTAGTTTGTCTATTTGGTAGATTATTTAGTAGATAAGCTAGTTTTATACTTATATTTTGCACCTCACCTTTGATTGGTATGATGATTCTTTAGATTATCTTAGGCTTTGGGATGTGAGAGTGTGAGATATTCTTATGTCTTGTGGGCTAGGGTCGTTAATAAAATGTTAGGTGTTTTTGGAAAACCGTTGCATGCTAATTTACGCTTAGGTCTTTGCTTGTTCTTGTTTACTCGGGTATGAGAAAGGTTTAAGTGTGGGAGATTTGATTAGATGCTAAATGCATGTATTTTCTGAAGCATTCAGCATCTCTTTTGTCATCATTTTGTTGGAAGATTGCTAGATTTAGGTAGGTTTGGGGTGGGATGACCATTTTCGGTTTTTTATATCTAAATCCTTCTTTTCTTAACCTACTTTGAATCTAATGGAATTATATCCTTATGAGTGATGTGCCCTTCTCTTCTTAGAACATTTGAAACTCATATTTGTAATAGACAAATCTTTTATGTAAGAATAATTCATGCTTTGTTCGTAAGAAAGTTAGGATGATGATTTAGAAGTTATATCCTAAGTCTCTAGTTTAAGACTTTTTGGAGGATCTTTTATGATCATGTTCATGATGTAAGATTCAAGTATGAAGATTCACAAGGAGAATAAGGGTTTATAAGTGAAGGCCAATACAATTTGGTAGAAGAAAATTTGGATTTGAAGAAGGAAGACCAATCGACTGGGTGAGGAAGACTGGGCGCGCGGCCTGGGCGCTCAACCGCCCGGCCGGGCGCCCCAAATGCTGAAGGGAAACGACTTCAACAACAAAAACGCTCGGGCAGCGCTTGTAACCGCTCGGTCGGGCGCTGGGGCCTCATGCGCACCCGGACGAGTGTTTTAGCCTGCGCGTACTGCTCCATTTTTTACTCTTTTTTACCACAACTTTTACTATAAATATCCCTTATCCTATCTTCATTCAAATACTTTCTCTTGGCTGAAAATCCTCTCCCAAAACCCTAAAAACACTATCTTTTATTCATCTTTTCTCTTATGTTTACCATGTATTCTTGTGGATTTGTTATGGTTTTAGCTAATTAAGGCTACATATACTCTTGGGAGCAATTGGTAAGCATTTCTAGTATGAATTTGTGAGATTTGATTTCTCCTATTTTGTGCTTTGATTACCAAGTATATTTTGTGCTTTCTTGTGTAGTTAATGCATAGTTTAGACTGGTATGATCAACTAGTTGATGATTGGGGTTAATTATTTTCTAGGTTTTTGGTCAAACCCGGGATACTTTGACTTTTTATGTGATTATCGTTAGTTGATGTTAGGTTATAATTAGGAGTGACAATTATGATTATTGATTGATGAAATTGCTTGGACTTGAGATGAATTTTAATGGGTTTGGCTTATTATCAATGTGGCTCACTAATAACGATTATCATGAAGGCCTATCCTCGTAGTCGTTATTAGTAGATATATTTGTGCTATCCTGATATTTCTCGCTTGTAGGATATTGTCTTAGTTGTATTGGTTCTCCACGTGTATTTCTATTCTCGGGGAATTCTATGACGCCGATCGTCTAGGGTGACCTGAGAGTAAGGGTGTGTGGCGCTAATCGCCCACTCTAATTATAACTGATTAGAGGCGAGAAATATTTTCACCTGAAAGGTGTTGATACGTTCTCCACAATATGTGATTAATGCATAAAAATAGGATAATTAGTCGATGATCTAAGGATAACTAGAAATGTAAACCAATTGTGCCCAAGACTCGTTATCATCTTTAGTCCATCTTTTATACTAGTGTGATCGTATTAACATTGTTCTATATAATATTTTGTTAATTTAATAGTTTAAATTAAGCTTAGTGTTTTTCAAAACCAAAACCCCCCACTTTTTTTACCACACACGCAGAGTGACTTCTTCGTGTGCTTTTTAACTACTTTTAACACTCGATAAAACCCCTTTTTGCTAGTGGAAGACCTCGACTTTCTACTGTCTACTTTCTAGTAGTTAGCCGCAATTAGGGCCTATAAATACTATCTTTGAGAGGCACGTCGAAGGCCTCCCAGGGTGGACGTTGTTTTCACCTTCTTGGTGTGTGATGAACCTGCTCCCATGGCCTTTTCCCTTGACCTCTTACCTGTTTGCTTCATTCGAGCCATCTGAGAAACAAGGGAACGTGGAACAGTTAGTGCAACAGTCAAGAACCTAATGAAGGCAAAGAGTTTTGGCCAATTTTGCATGCATGTCGCAGACACTTTGGCTAGACCTATATTCTCCATGAAAAATCGTAGATTCGTGTGTATGAATGTGCGATGTCGCACAACCAATCGATTAAGCCAAAATAGTGTGCGACTGGAACACGAATGGTCCTGAAATACCTACAATCTCAACTAACATCAACATCACAACATAAACAAGTAACATGCCATTAATAAGTAGCAAGAATGAGTGCCATAACAATCCCCTAAACCCTAGACCTAGCCAAGAACTTGTAAATAAATCCAAAATAAAATGGATAAACCCTGTTATAATAAGTCAAGTATCCAATTGATTTGATTCTAGATAGAGTTGTTGACTAGACTAGAGTTATACTAGTACCGGCATTCCTTTTGTACTCTATTTATTCGTGTCAGTAATACATTATTCATCACGGGAAATCATTCTCTCATAGTATCATAGCAAGTTCTAATCCTAAATTTCAAACCCTAAATTTTTATTTTTGCCGCCTCTCTCCCTCCCCTTTCTGACCAAACCGCCAGCGGTTTCTGGTCAACTTTCGGCCATATTGCGGCATGTGGCCTTCTTCCCCGGAGAATTTATTTCAGCCTTCCAAAAACTTCGGTCTGCTCCTCACTTCCGTCAGCTTTCTCCAGGGCTCCCTTGGTCTCTCTTCTCCGGCCCGAGTCATCTCCGGCTGTTATGGGTTTGCAGGTTCCCTTTTACGGCAAGTTTTCATTTTTGGGCTTTTCTCTCTGGTACCACCGGTGCATTTCCAAGCAATCCGGCATCTCCGTTGGGCGATCTTTTAAGTGTAAATACAAAGCTTATTCTTCAGTTCAGTTTTCTCCCCTCACCTCATCTCCATCGGCCAGTCCTCTTCTCATGCCAGATTCCTCTCTGACGGTCCCTTCTCTTTTCCAATGGCTTAGTCTCTTATTCGGCAGTAAAGGTCTCCGTTAAGTGTGGCATCAAATCCCAGTGGCATCACCGCGCATGTATTACACCCACCTGCAGCCATACAAATGCATTTTCGTCACTCGCACGTGAGTTACACGCAAAAATCTCTTGCCGTTCGTGAGTTCACATGTTATCTGCTTTCAAGCGCGTCCTTGCACGGGCGTGGAGTTTCTTTGACAAAAATGTGTGTTTTGTTGATTTATTTTTTTTCTCTTATGGATATGGCTAATTTTAATTCTCGAAGGAATACTATTTCAAGATTTACTGGCCTTTCTTATCATCAAAGACAAGATGGTTCCAAGTGGATTGTAGATTCTGACGCCACGAAACATATGCCATATTTCCCTGCTGCTGTTGATTATGTTGCACCTTATCATGGATCCTCCAGCGTATATATTGGTAATGGTTCTCAACTCCCTATTACTCATGTTGGTAATTCTCAGATATCTAAATCCATGTCTCTTTATGATGTGCTCATTTGCCTCACATCACTAAAAAATGCTTTCGATTAGCAAATTAACTCGGGATTTAAATGCCGTTGTCTGCTTTGATGATTGCTAATTTACTATTTGGCATAAACTTATTAGTGAAATCTAAGGTCACGGTCACAGTGAAAATGGGCTTTATGTATTAGACTATGGTGCATCTGCTTTGTTATCTATTGTGGAATCAAATAAGTCGCGTGCATCTTTTGAAATCTGGCATGCTAGACTTGGTCATGTACCGCATTTAGTTATTTCTGGTTTGCGAGCTTCTGGATACTTAGCTGTCTCACCAGTTTTGCCTAAACTCACCCTTTGTGAAGCTTGTGAAAAGGCTAAAGGGAAATGTTTATCTTTCCATACAAATGATAAACGTGATGCTAGGGTACTTGATCTGGTTCATTGTGATTTATGGGGGCCTTCTCCTATTTTATCCACTGTTGGTTTTGCCTACTATATCATTTTCATTGATGATTATTCCCGACTCTCGTGGTTTTATCCAATGCGCTGCAAGTCTGATTTCTGGGATGTTTATCGCTTATTTGAGGCTTTTGTGGAGAACTAGTTCTCTTTCACAATTAAGGTGTTTCAGAGTGATGGGGGGACTGAGTTTGTAAATGGTCGTTTACGCTCTCACTTTCAGACAAAGGGCATTCACCATTAGATTTTTATCCCGTATACTCCTGAGCATAACGGTCGGGCTGAGCGCAAGCAACGCCACATTATTGGGATGGGCCTGTCTATGTTATACAACTCTCGTGTTTCTCTCTCTCACTGGCCTCACGCCTTTGCTACAACTGCTTATATAATAAATCGGTTGCCCACTCCTGTTCTTGGAGGACGATCACCATATGAAGTTATTAATGGCCGAGTTCCTACATACATTAACTTCCATGCATTTGGTTGTTGTGTGTACCCTTATATTCTTCTATATGTAGCTCACAAACAACCCCTCGCAGTTTGCCTTGTATATTTCTTGGATACGACTCCCAGTACAAGGGATATCGATGTTTGGATCCTATGTCTGGAAAGATATATGTCACCAGACATGCTCAATTTGATGACACTTTCTTCCCTTATGCCACTGGTTCTGCTTCAATACCTCCATCCTCTCTAGATGTCTCTACTTTTTTTTGATATCGCCGATACATCAGCTGATATCCCTACTCGGCTTGTCCCTTCGGTTTCCAGCTCTTCTGGCTCATCGACTACGGTACCCTGCTCTTCCAATTCAGACTATCCAATGGCCGCTCTGATGCATCCTGCTCAGCCCATCTCACCATCCACATGGTCACCTTATTCACCGATAAACCCACTCGGTTCACCGGCTATTTTGCCGGCCGCTACTGCTCCTCCGATCTCTCCACCTCAACCTCGTACTCATCGGATGAATACTAGGTCGACTATTGGTGCTATTCAGTGCATGTATTATTCAGACATTTTCACTCATGGTCTTACTATTGCTTTACTTGCTCAGTCTGAGCCCACAAATTATCAAATGGCTCGCCAGGATTCGGCTTGGGTTTCTGCCATGGATAACGAGATGACGGTTCTTCGTGGCCAACACACTTTGGACTTGGTGCCTTGACCTTCAGATGCTAAAATTGTTGGCTCTAAATAGATCTATCGACTCAAGTATCGACTGGATGACACTATTGATCGCCATAAATCCAGACTTGTAGCGCAGGGTTTTCACAGATTCCTGGGTTTGACTTTGACCACACTTTCAGTCACGTGGTCAAAGCCTCCACCGTTTGAACGATTTTGGTCATTGCTACAATGCGTTCATGGCCTCTTCATCAGCTAGATGTCAAGAACGCTTTTCTTAATGGCTTTCTCGATGCTTCGGTCCATATGAAGTAACCTGTTGGATATCAGGATCCTGTTTATCCAGATTATGTTTGTCACTTGCGAAAGGATATTTATGGTCTTAAGAAGACCCATCGGGTATGGTTCCAGCGTTTCAGCACTTATTTGATTCAGCTTGGTTTTCAGTGCAGCTCAGCCAACACTTCTCTATTTATTCTTTCAAGAGGGTCGTCATTACTATATCTCCTTGTGTATGTGGACGATATCATTCTTACAGGAAATGACTCGACTCTTCTTCGATAGTTTATTGATCAGACACATCGAGAGTTTGCGATCAAGGATCTCGATGCTGCCTGGGAGTTTCATCTACTTAGGTTTACTTCTTTGCCAAGAAAAGTATGCTTGGGATATTCTGACTTGGGCCGGTTTGTCTGATGCTGCACCAGTCTCTACGCCATATGTGCCTGGATCTCAGTTGCACAGTTCGACCAGTCCTCTTTTCAGGAATCTGACTCTATATCGTTTGCTTGTTGGGGCTCTTGAGTATCTCACCATCACCCATCCATACTTGGCTTTCTCGGTCAACACGGTCAGCCAGTATCTTCAGGATACTAGAGATGATCATTTTGCTATCGTTACACGGATTCTACGGTACGTTTGTGGTACACTTCATTTTGGTCTTAGCTTTAGTTCTTCTAGTTCTTCAGAGGTGTTGAGGTATTCTGATACTGACTAGGCCCGCTGTCTGGAGACTCATCGGTCTACTTATAGATATGCTATTTTTCTTGGATGAAACCTTGTTTCCTGGAGTGCCAAGAAAAATCCCACTGTTTCTTGATCCAGTATAGAGTCTGAGTATCGTGCTCTTTCCAACACCGCTTCAGAGGTTGTTTGGCTCACTCACTTCCTTCGTGATCTTCGAGTCCCGCTTTCTGGTTCCCCTCTACTTTTATGTGACAATAGTAGCGCTATTTTTTGGCTCAGAATCCACCGGCGTACAAGCGAGCAAAGCACATTGACATTGACTATCATTTTGTTTGAGAGTTGGTTGCTTCTGGAAAGCTACGTGTTTCACATGTTCCCAATGCTCTTCAGATTGCATATATATTCACCAAAGGACTCTCTCATCTGCTATTCAGTTCTTCAGATCAAAGCTATAGGTCGCTAAGCATCAGACGCTTCGCTTGAGGGGGGTGTTATAATAAGTCAAGTATCTGATTGATTTGATATTATTCTAGATAGAGTTGTTGACTATACTAGAGTTATACTAGTACTAGCATTCCTTTTGTACTCTATTTATTCTTATCAATAATACATTATTCATCACAGGAAATCATTCTCTCAAACCCAAAACCTAATCACACAACGAAATTGAACAGCTCATTCACTGTAAATGTTATAACCGTATTAAATGGGCAACAAAAGAAGTCCCGCAAAGCTGAAAAAAATCATCATCAAATTTGTGGAAAATTCTTACCTTAATTAGGGTTTCCCGGTCTTCCTTTTGATGAAATATGGCACTGTACTGTGTTGAACCCAATGGATATGAGAAGGCGGTTTTGCATTGGGATTTGAAGCTTTTCCGACCATTTTTTAGGTGGGAGGTGTTGGTGCAACGTTATCGGTTGGGAATGCGAAGGGGGTGGGTGGTGGGCCGTTTATATACCCTTCGTGATGCTTTCGTTTAAAAGATGTGCGACGTTGCAGTAAATGTCGCATAGAAAGACACAAACTGAAAATAAAGTGTGACGTCGTTGTTCGTATATTTTGGCCCAAATATATGCTTGAGACCAAATATTATAGTCGAAGTCACAAATCAAATAGACAACTCCTAGGGATGACAAATGCATAAGGGAAATTCCATGTAATGATGACTGGGCCAAATTAGACAAGCGGCCCAAGGAAAAATATCTCCGGGTCTGGTCAATGGTGGAATAAAAGTAAAAATGTCCATTGTCGCAATAACATTTCGTCGTTACCGAAAATATTCTGACATTCTAGTGACGTTGCAAATTGGATTGTTGGCCGATTAGCCCAAATTTCCCCTAACCCTATTTCATGTCAATAACATTCAGCACTAACACTCATTTCCCATCTCCAACATAAATCCTACAAACCCAACTTCACACCATTACAACAATGAAATGACTCAATCAAATAGCTTCTCTCAAAATCAACAAGTATCCAAGGATGAAGCATCTCCGAAGTTCAAATTAATTGAGGTAGTTTTCCATCCATTCTATGTTCATTTAGCAATTTTATAACCGTAGTATATGTTTTTCCCCGCATTCATCAAAGATCTAATATTTTCATGAAGTATGATGATTATGATACATGTTATATACTGTATATTATTTTTGTTTCAAATATAATGCCATGTTTGTAAAAAGTGAAAAAAGGCTTACATTAGGATGGACACAGATGAATGTGCGACGTCGGTCACAGCTAATCGCTCCATATGATATGGTACCGAACATAGACTAACGTCGCACATGTATAGAGAGTGTTGAAATGTCTATGAATATCTGAAGTTGCTCTTTACTCGGTCTTTGCGACACTGATTTCTTAAGCATGTGATGTCGGTTTTAATCAGATCAGTTACTATTTCCATATTAAGATTAATGTCATCCACATATGACTATATTACGTGTATTTCTGGATACTGCCCAATTGTAACATAAATTTTGTTTCCTGTGTATTGGTTTTAATAAGAACAAAGAGAGTTATCGATGGACTTTCAGCAAGTAGCTAGATGGATGGACTTGTCATTTCACTAGTCTCCCTTACAGTCTTAATGCCAAACAACGTAGAAAATTGAGGTTCAAAACAAGTAATATTTCAATTTTATATCAATCTTATGTATTTTAATAATATTGTAACATGTATTTGTAATATTTGTCATAGTTTTGTTGGTTTTAACATGTCAATCTTTCCCACATTCATTGAAAAATAATTGATTGTTGTATGATGTTTAACCATTTCACGATTTATCGCATTATAAATAACATGTAACGGCTATCGATGAACGATTGTTTAAGACATCAAATATTAAATATTATAATATTGTACGAGAAACAATGTCTAACTGATTAAACCACGACGTCGCACAAACCAGTCCCCAAACAACACCTTACCGACGTCGCATATATCGGCGTAATTATTTTTGAAGATGTTGGTCATTCAAAACTAAGCCATATTCTTCAGCGTTCCACATCAGCTGGCACACGACATTGGTCCCCCATAGCACATGATGTCGCTTAACATGGTCTACGACGTCACACTTATTTAGAACAACGTTGACTTTGATGACGTCACAGCAGTTCCTCTCCTATCGTCGGCCTTCTTGCTATGGTCGATGTCGCATGCATGTGGGTGTCGATGTCGATCATAACAAAGTCGCAATTGTGCTCTCCTAGCGTCGGCCTTCTTGCTTGGATCAACGTTGGTCACCAAACCTGTTAACGTTGGTCCAAAACCAAGGTAAAAGGTACTATTTACCTAGGTTCTGAACCGAGGTAAAAATGTACTTTTTACTACATCTGTATTTACCTCATTTTTTGGGACTAAAAACCAAGGGAAAAAGTCTTGTAGAACCGAGGTAAAATATCTCGTTTCTTGTAGTGATAACAGATTCGCTACACACTTTTAGGCGAAATTACATGTTTTGTTCCTCTTATTGCGAATTGTTCCCGAAACGTTCCCACGTTATTACAAAATGTTCTCAATTTATTCCTGCATATTATTAGCCGGTTTGAGTGAGTCAATATTGAGTCGACATTTCTAGTGATGATAATGTCTCTATTGGGAAGCACGGAACATGGAAATCAAGGATGATATAAGAGACAATAAGTATGGTTGAATTGGCGGTGTTCGGAACATGGTGGGGGAAGCAGTGGAGAAAAAATTGAAAAATCATAATTTTTTTTAAAAAAAAATTAACCTAAAAAATTGTTAAATTATAATTTTTTAAATCTCAGTAACTGTTGACCGGTCCATTAACTTAGTGTTATGTCCGATAAAGGAATCAATTGAGAAGATTTTGCAATAATTTGGGAATCTTTTAGGAACATGAAGCAAAAAATTGAACGAAGCCTGTAATTTCGCCTAAAAGTTGGCACCTGAAGTGTCATTTTCTCATTTTAATACCATGTCATTCAAGCAGAGTTTTTTGTCTCGTTTCTGTCACTAGATTTTTATCATATCAGTTGGTAGACAGTATTGGGATGAGAGAAAGTCTCATGAAAGGTGGCATATCCATAAGTTTATGGATAAACCACCTCACTTTTTACTTTAAAAATTATATATTTTAAATTTAAATATTGTATTATATAAGTTAAAACAAGTAATAATGTGTATTTGAATATGAAAATATAAAATAAATTTTAGAATGTTTAAATTTAGTACGTAGTTTAACAAATGTGTCGGCTACCTCTAGGAGACCTACTCTTGGATGAAAACACAAATGCAGTTCCATTTCAATAAAATTGATGATATAGTATAGTTGGTATATTAAAAGGATTGCACGCATACAATAAGAAAGAAAAGACAAGTAAATAAGGAAAGGGGCTGACTGGAGAATCAAAACAATGCGGTGGGGGTGGATGCTGCAACCACCGTAACAGCCAACCTCATGCCGTGGCTGCAGTCTCCGGTGACGCCAGATGTGAAATAATGGTTGCCGGAGGTTTCAAGAGCTACAGGCGCTATAATCACTTGCACTCACTTCGTCCACCGTGTCCGTGTGCCTATTTTTATCATACAGGAACACTGCAAATTTATTTCGGAATTAAAAAAATAAAATCTAGCTCTTTTCTTGATTTTCATCAATTTATCGTCCCAAAGACATCAGATGATGGAAGATGCAAGAAACTTTTAATTAGATTTTATAAGGGCTTGTAAACACTTTAATTAGATTGTAGAAGTGCTCTCTCACTCTAGTGAGGAGTGAGACCATCTTGTTTCTCTTAAGCTAGATTTAACACCAATTCAAACCGTAATTTAACTATTCATTTAGTCAAACTTTTTAACTTTGACCCCAAAATTGAATAGGTGTATAAGTATAAATATTATTGAATGATACATTATTAGATTCATTATAACATATATTTTCAAAATATTAACTTTTTACAAGTTTTAATTATCTTTAATAAAAGATGTTAAGGATCAAACATTTTTTTGAGTTAAGTGGTAAAATTCAAAGTGTGCAGGTTAAATTGGTATAGAGGGAGTATTGAATATCAAGCAAACTCTTAAATTGCAATAGTAAAACTAAATTTAGCTAAATTAGATTATCTGAATAAAACTAAATAAAATGGAATGGATCCATTTGAACTGGGTTAAACTAAACTGAACCATAGTACAATTAAATTGAAAAAAAACAAACTTAATTATATACTCCTCAGTCCCAGGTAAAATGATAAAAAATTTTGTCAGTCCCAGTAAAACATATACAATTTAAAATTTACTTTAAATGACAAAGGAAAGGTTGTAAAATTTCCACAATAATCTCAACAACTTTCAAACTAGATTCATCACTTTGTCAAAATATCTCTACTTTTCATACTTATATTCAGCCCCATCAACTTATATAAAAAAAAGGGACGTGTCATTTTATTCAAGACGGATGTAACTGCAAGACTCAGAAGTGGAACAGCCCCAAAAGTGATCAAATTGAAGCACAAAACCATCCTTGAAATATTAATGTTTGCCATACTACTTGAACTCAACGGGAGAAAGACCTGATAAGAGAAGAAAAATGCACGTTATAAGTAAAGTAAATAAATATATAAGCCAAATTCAAAGAATGAAAAAATTAATATAGATTTGTCAAAAGTTGGGTTCTAACAAATTAATTAAGATTTAACCAGGAACGCACAAGATTCAATACTAATATTTTTGAGTTAACATCGCTTCACTAAGAGTGACACAATTACTTTATTGGTATAATTTTTTTAAATGATATACACTTTTCATTTTTGGCAAGATTCATTCAATCTCATCCACTCATTCTACTTTTTACTTTTTACATTTAATTTCAATTACTCATTTTCTTCATATAAATGTAGTGTGACAATTTTAGTGAAACAGAATAAATATTGAATTTGTCATTACCATACATAGCACTCCACGTTAAATTGCAGCTGGCATAGTTTCCTTGATTTCCATCCACAATTGACTGTCTAGGCTATGAGCCGTCCGGCAAACTTTTTTATTTATTAATAGTTTGCGTTGATTAATTGTTTCATTTTAACGTGTATTACTACTGCAGAGGGATAGCATTTTGCCTCATATGCGATCTCTTGGAATAATGGTGTCTAAGTAGGGCGATGTTGAAACGTAGATTTGTAGCATCGGTATGTAATCTCAATCCGGTGTTACAAGGGTCAAAATATTGATGTCTTTAATCATTTGAACCGGTGCTGATAAATAGGTGATCAATAAAAAATAGATTTTTTTAATTAAAACACAAAAATATAGAAATTAAAATATTTATTATGGCACAAAAAAAATGCACTAAAATATAGAAACATACGTGAATTGAATTTAATGAACACTCAACACTAATATTCAACTAAAATACTCTTATCAATCTACACTTACATATATATATATATATAACCATTTTTGTGTGTGAACTCTCACTACCGCCAATTCATTAGAGAAGTCATCCTTAGTTATTCGAGACCATTGGTGGCAAGACTCACTAAAAGTTTAATTCTTTCACACAACATCGCGACCAGAAAGAAGTGCATCTGTTGTAGAGTCGAAATTTTAAAAGAGCAACCATTTACACCTTCACTAAAATATGGCAAACAAAAGTCAAATAAGAAATTTAAAACAATACAATTTAAACATATAAATCCAAACCCCAAGTGCAAAGCTTACAGAATGTAGAATGAAATTAATAATAAGAACACTGACCTATAAAATATTAAGTGTAAAGTCCAGATTTATCTAGTTGGCAATTTGTGAAAATTATGCAAATATGGATAGTTTGTGTTGAAAAATGAATGTTAGTGATATAAGGAAGGTGAAGTTGTAATCCGAGAAGAAGAAGAGATATTTTGTTCATAATGTTTTGA
>JAULKM010020144.1:0-14269 GCA_032355605.1 Rubia tinctorum
CCAAGAACTTGCCGACTTCTTCTTAAGTTCTTCATTATGAAGGCGATCAATCAAACCATTCAATGCAGCATCTCTAATCTTCATTCTTGACCTGGTCATAGGACCAATCATGTTGCTTAGAGGATCACGAACATAACCCTTGAATGTTTAAGCAAGACGTGGAATGTCTTCATTTATGGTGGTAGTCGTATCCTGATCTCCATCAATTCCTCTTCATAGCACCTTACCAAAAATCAAAAAGCACGAAGAATGAAATTTGGATGAAGCTACCCTAGGGCGATAATATGAAATTTCAGAATATCAACCAATACAGAAGCAATCGGGAATCTCAGCCCATTAAAAATAGTAGTCGATACAGCGCCGACATTCCCGCAGGGGGCTTATCAGCCATATCCCCTTGACCGGAAACGGTTAAGAGCCAATCTGAAGATAAGGTTAGTTCCAAAAATTTTATGGTATTCTCCATATTTATGGAATCTAAAACAGAAGGAGAACTTGAGGTAGATTTTACTGAAATTGTCTTCTTGTTCCTGTACTTTCTCCCATAATTGGGTTGCATATTGGAAGAAGACTTAGAAGAATTTTCATTCAAAGGAAATGAGATTTGGAGGGGGGCAACTATATTAGGATCATCATGATCTATTTCGAGTGCCGATATAGGTGATGGATTTTCAAAATGCCATATTTTGGGAGTAAGAAAAATACTACCGCCACTATCCAAATATGGATCTCCAGTAGGCATTTGTTTTGGAAAATACACAACAAAGAAAATGACTTACTTGCTTGATATTACTTCATACACAAGGGAAATGGAGTCTTAAAAGAAATCTTGCCTTCAAAATCCCTGTAGAAAGCAAGTAAAAGGAGAAGAAAATATGAGAACAAGGATGAAGCATGGGATAAATATGTTTCTGATACATTAAAAGACAAAGAAACGTTAAAATTACCTCAAAAAAGGCTAGGGTCTAAATCTAAAATCTATATCAGCTAAAAAGGAAACATGCCAAGGAAGAAGAAAAAAATCAAAAGGAGCAGAGGTGTTTGTTTGGTTAAAAGTACTCTATGAGAAGCCAACACATTGGTGGGGTTCTCTGAAATAAATTGAATCAGAAGTGCATGGCCTCAAAAGCAAAAACTGACATAAGGGTCAGCTCATTTAGTTCTTTATGTGGGTGACTAATTAATGTGGCATAGGAGTATTATTTAGTCTACGTGGCGTTGCCTCATTGAAACCAAGCAAGCTTCTCACGTGGGTGACTAATTAATGTGGCATAAAAGTAATAATTTGTCTACATGGCATTGGCTCTTTAAAACCAAGTGAGCTTCAATTGGAAGCAAGCTTCTGTGCGTGAAAACAAGCTTCGACTATCAAAGACCAATTATCCTACATGGCACATCTATTCAAGATTCACATCAAGACAAATGACAAGACTTCTTTGGATAATAGAATGTAAGCATGCAAGGAATTCCATCCAAGACCAAAGGGGTTAAAAATAAATTATTTAAGAAATATAAATTACTCTGTTATTTATATTTCTAGGGGGCTTATGATAGTGTTGTGGTAGAAGTGGTACACTAAAAGACATAAGTCGTCACTTCAAACAACTTAAGCTAGTACAAGTGATACACTAAGGGCTTAAGTTGAATAATTGAAGTTGGACTTCAGTCAGAGGCCCATTGTATCTTGAACATCGTTAGACAATAGAAAAGGTCAAAAGCATATAGTTTCTCTAACAGATTAATCCAACAACATAGGTTAAATGCATACGAAGAGACCGGCATGATGATAGGAATAGAAATATTTCAAAGTGGAAGAATAAAAAGTATAAACATGGAGGTAAGTACATCAAAAGAAAGGGTCTTTTGACTAAGGAAAAACTCGAGACTAATTTGAGTGTCGGAGCTTTTTCCCCCCAACCTACGAGGAATATTTCCTCGCAGGTTATCAATCCATCAAACAGAGATTTGGAGCTTAAGGGGTCACACAAAATATCTTCACCAGACTTGATGAAGAACTAATCTCGTTGCCCTTATGCATTGGATAAGGTGTGTAAATGGGTATAATTGAATCACTAGATATTGGGTTAAATTTATGTGTTGAATGTTTTTTTTGTTCATTGAATTAGTTATGATGCTCCAGTTCCTTTCATTAATATTTTTGGAAATTTATGTGTTGATTGTATGTTAATTACATTTTTACTTTAGGTGATTTACTATGGATAGAATTTAATTGATTGGTAGAAATTTGAGAAAATCACCCGATTACATCCCTTTGGTAGAATCCTTTATTGTGGTTGCTTTTGAACATGCTTTGAAGAATGGTGTTGTCAGGGCACATTGTCCATGTAAGGATTGTAAGAATGATGTATATTTGGGAAGGAAGAAGATACGTGAACATCTCATCATCCGAGAGTTTCAAACTAGTTACACCTCTTGGGTGTGGCACAGAGAGGTTTTTACGCCTAGTGTTAAAGATGTTAGCCGTAAAGAGGTTGAGAATTTAGATGTAAATGATGAATTCAAGGAGATGGTGGAGAATGTTCTTAGAGAATTCCACGGTAAACCCGAAGTCCTTGAAGCTTTGTAAAATGACAAGAAGACATCATTGTACACTGATTCTAAGCATTTGTTGGTTAGTGCCACTTTTTGAATGATGAATTTGAAATCGAACATTGGGTGGACTGATAAAGGCATGACAGAGAGGCTTGAACTAGTTAGGGAATTGCTTCCTGAAGGAAATCTTTTGCCTGACAGATCGTACGTTGTGAAAAGAGTTCTTTATCCTATGGAAATGGAATTGAAAATATTCATGCTTTCTCGAATGGTTTTATGTTGTTTAGAGGACAAGAAATGAGGATCAAGATAGATGTGGGGTATGTGGTGAATTTTGTTACAAGTTAAAGTGAAGAGGCATTGTGGCTGGGGCGGATGCAGATTTGATTTCGAAGAAAAAAACACCGGCTAATGTTTTATTCTATCTTCTTATCATTTCCCCGCTTAAGAAGTTGTTTGCTTACAAAGAAGATGCAAAGTTGTGGCGTTGGCATTCTGAGAGAGATCAACTTATGGATGACTTGATTAAACATACGCCCAATGGTGAACAGTGGAAAATATTTATGAAATGTATTCCGACATATAAGACTTGGCCTTTCCACAGACGGTATGAATCTATTCGGTAATATGAGCAGCACGCACAACTAGTTGCCCGTTATGTTAGTTATATACAATTTCCCATAGTTGTTGACAATGAAATGAAATTACGTGTTGTTATCAATGATAATATTAAGCCCTAGGCAACCTAGTAAAGATATAGACATATACCTTGATCCTTTGGTTGATGATTTGTTGACGTTGTTCAATGATGAGGTTTGCACTTGAGATGGTTGGGCAGGAGAAGATTTCACATTAAAGGCATTGTTGTTTTCTACAGTAAATGACTTTCCTGCATATGGAAATTTATCCCGATACTTGGTCAAAGGGCACTACACTTAACCAGTGTGTGAGAAGCAAACCTCATTTTGTCAGTTGAAGCATGGATGTAAAACCATATATCAATTCCATAGGATGTTCCTTCCTGATGGTCACCCATGGAGATCGGCAAAAAAATGGTTCAGTGGGGAAGTAGAGGAGAGAGTGGCACCGGTACTGCTAATAGGTGTTGAGCTTTATGAGAGAGTTAAGGAATTTCCTAATGACTTTGGGAAGAAGAAGCGTAAAGTTGCAAGTGAAGGAAGTTGGAAGAAATACTTCATTTTTTTAAACTTCCTTATTGGAAGGATTTGGATGTACAATATTGTCTTGATGTAATGCACATTGAGAATAATGTATGTGATTTGTTGATTGGAAAACTGTTGAATACCTTGGGTAAAACAAAGGATGGTTTGAAAGCTCGACTTGACTTGGTTAAAATGGGAATCAAGAGCAGTTTGAGGCCGGTCATGAGTGGTGATGATTGTTATCTTCCACCTGCTTGTTATTCTATGTCTCTGTTAGTGAATAAATCATATTGTGAGATACTAAGTAGTGTGAAGGTGTCGGGAGCTTACTCGTTTAACATAAGTTTGTCTTTGTCTTTGGATTAGTGTAAGTTGGTTGGATTGAAATAACATGATTGCCACAGATTAATGCAGGAATTGAATGTCATTTCCATTAGGGTGTTTTTTTCTCCTCACGTGAGATTGTGCATTACAAAACTTTGTTTGTTCTTCAAGTCCATATGTTCAAAAAGAATTAGTCATCAAACGTTTGACTGTTTTCTATTGATGATAGTCAAAGTTTTGGTGTTGGATGGAGATGTACTTTCCCCCATTATTCTTTGACATAATGGTCCATTTGATTGTTCATTTGGTGCGTGAGATCAAGTTTTGTGGTCCTGTATTTCTGAGGTGGATGTATCCCTTTGAGAGATATATGAAAATATTCAAACATTTTGTGAAGAACCAATACAGACCTGATGCAAGTATTGTTCAGCGTTAAGTGGTGGAGAAGGTGATTGAGTTTTGTACAGATTATTTGAAGGAAGTGAATTTCGTCGGTCTCCCAAAATTTGGACATGAAGGGCGATTACAGGGTCAATGGGTAAGGCAGGGTAAGCTATTGAGCCCTAGTGCGGAAGATTTTTGTCCGGCCAATCTCTATGTTCTTTGCAATCACGAAGATGTTGTCCCCTATATAGAGATTCATATGGACGAGATAAGAGTCAAACATCCAACATACAATGAAGCGCTTGTTCCCAAAAACACACTAGAGACTTTGCTGCATGGCTACGATCTCACATCGTGATTGGTGATCATCCACGTTTGATGAAATGGTTGGCTCGGAGACCCTTAGGTACAATTACCTCGTATGTTGGTTACAACAATAATGGATTAACTTTTGGTACCAAACCAACTAATGATAAGGGTGTATCACATAACAGTGGTGTGACACTTGTGTCTGAGGCTTTACATGTTGGGAGTACAAGTGACGGAAATCCCATGTATTCCCAGACTTGTTACTTTGGAACAATAATCGATATATGGGAGCTTGATTATGTGACAATTAAATTTCTTATTTTAAAATTTTCAATGGGTAGATGTGAACACCAGACACGAAATTGAAGATATTGGATTTACCCTAGTTGATCATAGTCGAGTTGGTTGAAGAGAAGATCCATTCATTTTTACATCACAAGCTCATCAGGTCTTCTATATCAGAGACCCTGTAGATCCTCAGTGGGTGGTTGTTGCTGAAGGGAAAAGAGCTTTTAGCAAAGAAAATGAGAGGAAAGATGTTATTGTCTTTGGTCGAAGTACTCTGACTGAATCCAATTTTAAGGAGACTTTGCTTGTTGAGGATCATGCGAGTGTATATGGGTTCTTAGGCCGAACAGGCCATGGTGAGGGAATATGAGTCAATGGACGTGGAAAGGTAAAGAAAAGAAAAAGGAAATTGAAGAAGATTGGGAAGAAGAAGAAACATAGGTAGGGGTCAACTTATTTTGCGTCTTAGTTGATTATTTTGCTTTAGGCAGCATCATCCGAACCTGTTTCAGATCCGAAAGCCAGTCGGCTGAGATGGTCAAAATTGATTTAAAAGCACATTCAGCCCTACTTCAACCTTGTAAGCCAAACAAATAATTTCTTCAACGAGGTAATATCTTGAGAGCACACACATTACTTAATAATTTAAAAGATGTAAGATTGAGTCAATTCATTCAAAATAATCCACATCGAGTACAAATACATTCATCGGTCGAATAATCAAGTCAGATCATGTCAATTTCGAATATATTATCCATAATTCACTTCAATACCATAACCTAATCTACACATTGTTAATCAAACAGATGAGCTTCTCCTAAGTCTTGATGTAGAAGAAGATGCCAAGTGACGCTCGTAAGCACCCTGATTTCGTTCCAATTTCCAAATGCGCTCCCTCATATGAGACAGTTCACCATGTACCCATTTGTAGCATGCCCTGAACCCTTTCTTGAAAGTAGTTCTTTTTTCCTCTGAAGGTAAAAAATGATTAACATAAGTTAAATTTTAAATGTTAAAAATAAAGAAACTTTTTCAATTGTGTTTTATACCTTGTTCAATTCTTGCCTCTTGTTCGACTCTTCCGCATCACCTGGATTGTGAGCCCACTTGTGGTAAACCAAGAACCACCTCTTCTTCGTGAAGTATTGTTTATCAAACCACTTCCATGGCTTCTCATCACCGTGTAAGGCCATACCCTAAACGCTCTTCAAAATCAGTGTGATCAGGTTACTGTATGGTAAACTCATGCTATATTTTTTCAAAATTTCAACCCAAAACATGTGATTGAATATCGTAGATTCAGGATTGATTCTTCTCCCCCACAATGATGTAATATAACATCATTAGAGCCGAATAACTCAGCTCGGTGATGGGGTCGGGTGTGGGTACAATACATCTTGCTATCATTTTGTACACAATTCTCTTATCTAAGGTAAGGCATTTCAACTAAAATTCTCAGGCTTCCCTAAGTTGGCAGGGTTTCATTGGAAGTACCTATGACTATAGGTGATTGGGTCAACCTAAGGGTAGTCAGACTGGAGTGGCCGAACCTCACTATGATATATATCATTCAAGGGTTCTTCGATGTCATCATGAAACACATTCTCGAGACCTTTTTAAAGACATTCTATAAATTCATTAGTTACCACATACTAAGGTCAATAATGTACCCATTCACCTTAATTTCATAATCACTCCTCTCTTTCTGATGAAATTTCTATAAAACTGACACATGTCATCAAAGTGTGACAGTTCATTTCAGAAGAAATTTTTCAGAGCATGTTGGTCTTCAAAACATTGTATGGGATCAGCTAGGCCTCTACTATGATACACATTAAGATCTAGGATACAAAAATCTATAAATTTACCATTTGAGCGTAAATCATTGTACCTTGATTGAGCTTTGGGAGATACAAACCTAGCCCTTTGATATGCACTCGCGCTTGACCTCTTAGAAGCACTTCTTTTTTAGCGACCCTTCCCTCCTTTCTACCTTGTTGTGATGAAGACATGATTAAGGGCTACCCGATCGAAATTGGTTTTTGAAATTGTGATTTTTCTCTAATTTCCAGCGCTGGAACGACACTCTCAATCGCAGATTAGGGTTTTCAATTTGTTAATTTTGGTGTTTGCCCATTTTTTATAGTATCTACTCTTCCGAGTTTGGAAAGATGTTACCTGCATTTAATAAAGAGCTGATAGCCATGTTACGACAGAGGAACAAAGAAAAAGGCTATCAACAAAATGAGTGTTAGAACAAGATTTGGACAGGAATTGTCATATGAATTCGAAACCTCTATTCTGAGTTTTTAAGGTCATTCGGCTCCACATTAGTAACACATGAAAAAGGATTCAGAACTCATAATCAGAGGGAGTGATTTTAAGCTATCATTTTTTTATTTTCAAAATAGGGCTAAATTGACCAGGTTTGGACAGGAATTAGCACGTGAATTTGGAAGTTGTACTTTTGAATCCAGAAGCTTATCGGCTATACTACTATACATTTGGCTCTAAATAATCCATCATGGCTGATAATATTCTGATTTTGGACTTCAATCAGCTGCGGATATTGTATTTCCCTGACATAATTTTGGGCTTGGAGGTAATTCATGTCTAATGGTCAGATAAGCAAACCACCCTCAAATTAAGAACTTCCAAAGTTGTGCACTATCGAGAGACATTTTTTAGTCATTTGGGTTTAAATAAATTGACCGGATCAATCACTAAATGCAAAGAACATTGTGTTGTGAAACAAACAATACAATTCCCAAAACTAGGTGTCGATGTTCAAAATAAAGTAGTATGAATGACATAAGCCAAATTCTTTATTTTCCTTGGTAACATTACCTCGAATGCATGCTAAGTACCTCGAGACCCTACTCTTCCAATCACCACGGCCATCTAAAATGAAACAACACAAAAAAATAAGTCTAAAAATATATTTCAACGAATGTTTATACACAACAATTTATATGTGGGATATTAAATGCACTCACATGATGACTCTTTTATTTCCAACGTTACATCCCTACCTCTCATTGTAGCTTAAGCCGTTGTGTCGGGGATCACCTTGTGACGCCACTTGGCATCATTAACCATTTTCTAAATATTTGTGTACAAACCAACTCATGTCATAGAATTCTAATCTAAGTGGTCTATCAACAAGTATGACCCCAAACAGCTTAAGCAATGCAATGATCAATCCCCTGTATGGGAGATTTTTTTAGTCCCCACCGCCTTCAATATGTAGTTAATGATAGTATTCCTGAGTTTATTGGAACCACCTCCATCACATAATAGAACATCATGAGGTTACCTATTGTTGGCTCACAAGCGTGTCCTCCCGATGGCAAAACATTCATACAAATCCACTCATACACTAGCCTCTGCTCTACTGTTAGTTTACTAACGTTGTAGCGCTCACCTGGACCCGAGGTATCCTCTACCCTGCCAAAGTACTTCTTACCCATTGCAACCGAGAAGAAGGGTGTGGATTCACTAACATCCTACCACTGTTATTGATGGTAGATTTCAAAAGAACCATCGGGATTGTCAGGCCTAAGTTTGGTTGGGTCGGTATACTCATTCCCTAAAACAGCGTTAATTGTGTACTTCGTGATAGTGACATTTATTTTGTTCACCATGGTCATATCGCTATTCCCAAATTTCATACCTAAATTAGCGTAGAATTTGACAACCTCATCTATATGAACACTCTCCTCTAAATTCATCAGTTTGTTCATACCTTGATTTTAAAAATACCTAAGAATATAGCCTAGAGACACATTTTCCATTTCCAAACTACGGACTACTTCAGGATTCGTACATTTCCTTAATCTAAGAAAATTGACAAACCTTCATTCTGTGTTACCGTTGATAAATTTCTCATTCCAGTTGAGCTCAATGATAGGATCATGGCTCTAGCTTGAAGCATTACAGTGGTTGCTCTTCCTTCCCATTCCTCTCATCCTTGGCATTTTGCCTCTTTGAATTGGACGAATCCTTCTTTCAAAACTTGGAATAGAAAGCTAGGGCTTTCAATTTTGTGTTAAATGTGTTTTGTCGAATGAACTGGATTTTAAAAAAAAACTAGTCATGTCTTCCGAGTGCGGAAGCTGATTGTCTTTTTCAATCCTAACGAACGACTCTCTTCCGCACTTGGAACTTTTTCATGGATTTGAAAATAAAGAGCTGATAAGCTTCCGAACTCGGAAGATATTCTTGCGGGTAAGCCCTAAAAGGCATTAAAGTTAATTCAAAGGGGATAATTAATTTCCATTTTACGATCCCCCCCCCCCGCTTTCCTTCCAAAAACCTGCCCAAAACCTTCCTACCATCTCCTTTCATCAAATCATCCACTTGTTATTTTTTGGGGTTTCACAAACAAAAACCCTAATCTTGGTGCTCTATTTTGCAAAGATTTGTAGTCGTTTGAAGCAAAAAAAAATAGAATTTTTCAAGGGTTTAGAAGCTTGTTCAATTGAGGCAAAAAAAATATCATCCCCCACATAAATTCTAGGTCGGTATTCCATTCTCAAATACATGTGAGTGATTTCCATTCAAGGGTATTGTTATAGTAAATGTTAGTCACCATTATTCAATTGTATGCTCATGTTAATGTTATAAATGCATTGAGAAATTGTCTAGATAAAATATAATGTGTTATGATTTTGTTTAATTTCAAATGGTGCATAATATTAAGCATTTATTCATTTTGTGTTTAATTTTTAGGGTTTGTTCAATTCGATGAAACGTTGAAATAGTATACTTTAGACATTGTATATAAAAATATCTAGGAAATGGAGTCGTGAAGATTATTTAAGTTCTGAAGATGGAAACACTGAAACAGCAGTGGATGAGGATAAGAAGGACGAGGGTCCGGTAGTGGTAGGAATTGTGAAATCACATTGTAGAGCACTTGAGCGGAGGATTTCAAGAAAGGTATTGACCCACTTGGTTCTCAATGCAAATGGCATTTGCTTGTCAAAAGAACGTGCAAAGTGGTCAACTTAGGTTGGAAGGTGGGTTAGATTAGGGTTGACATATGTTACGATAATTGGCACGATGTGATAAAGGATTAAAAGCCACCCTATGAATGGAATGCAAGGTACCTCTATGTACTTGTTTGCATCACTTTTCTAATCTCATTTCTTGTCTCTTAAAGAAATGGAGATCCACGTTCACTTGCCACTTTATATCATTATAGAGACTATTTGAAATTGAAGCGTTGGACATGGACGACTAAAGAAAGAGGACGGTGAACATGCAATCAAAAATTTGCCAAGAACACGAGTACACATTGTCAAGAGATTATGTCTTCTCAACTAGAAAATGAGATCTTCCATGGCTTACTTACACGCATATTCAACCGGAGAGTTGGGAGATCAACAAAATAAGAGCTTTAGAGAATGAAAAAAACTTTAGTACACTACAAATCAATAGAATTTATTAAGATTTTGTAGTGTTGATGTCACATGGCTTCCCACATTTCTCGTATAAATGACAAAATAGAATTGCATCGTTGAACATAAATCTGCATTGGAAGAACCGTGGAGGTTGTGGGTTGGCGGCGCTAGAGATTATAAAAAAAAATTATGAACAAGCGGTTTATTGGCAATGGAGAGGGATGAACGAGTAAGAGGCTCGGAAATTGGTTGGAAGTTGAACAAATTGATCAGTGTGATAGATTCCTAAGAGCTCAACAAAACAAGGAATGTCAATATGTGAAAGATGAGGCGATTCAACTCACGAAAAAAGTGGTAAGAATACTATTAACTTGTTTTATATTAAATGCGATAACTTTTATGTGTTAATGCCAATGTTGGATTATTTACTCTTCCATATTTTCATTGGTTTTAACAAGGTTAAATTGAAACATGATGAAATTGAAGATCGATTCATTCCAATCGGTAAGCACGACATTTTGTGCGAGGGCACTAGAAAAGTCAACCAACCGGGCCGCGCAAGAGGTATTGGTGCATTCTTGACCCAAAGAGAGGCCTTCAGCATTGTACATTCATATCATAAGGCTAAACTATCGAGACTCTACACTTCGCAAAAAGAAGCAAATCTAAGGGACAAGCGGTTAGAACAACAAGTAATTTTAATTTTCAAGTTAGTGAAACACATCGAACTTCAAGTGCCTGGCAATCCTAATGATCTAAATAGCACTCTTCGGAAGAGATAGAGGTAAAGCACAACTGAGTGCAACACAGGCCAAGGATTGAAGATTCTTCCAACAACAACATCCTTTCTTCCAAAAAAAGGTAACAATTATTTTTTCATATTGCTACATTTTATGATGTTGTAAATTTTTGCATTACGTGTGTCATGTAGGGATCACAACTATGTGATATTTTCATAGAGGTTGGTGAGAGTGTAAACCCGCTCCATGATGCGGATGGTATTTTCTACAAATCAATGCGACATCATCATTCAATTCCAATCCCGGATGGAATCGCAAGGATAACGGTGGAGAAACCCTCAGTGCAAAATGCAAACTTACCAATGTCGGAAGGAGATTATATGAAGGTAGGAACCGCTCAAGGGATTTTACTTCTTTGGCCTCAACGTCTAGTATACGTAAATACTTTGAAAGACGGTCATTTAAAGGTTAGCCGGCCATAGACGAAGAAAGCAAATGCAAAGGCAACTAGCATCACAAAACTTGTTGTAACAAAGCCACAAGTCCAAAAGGGTTCTCCGTCTTTCATCCACGTTTTGTTCAATTGGATCATCAACCAACACCATCATAACTCAACGTACACATTTTTGGGGAATGAATGTATATTTGGAAGAAATCAAGAAATAATTGTGTTGTGGAGTGATATCGAGGAATTATGCAAGTGTAACCAAGTCAACCAAACAATCAAATCCATATTTCTCTTGTAAGTGCGTTTTTATTTTTCAAACTTGTTGCTATCATGTTTTACTTGCGTTTTATATTTATTCTTCTCTAATATTTAAAATGATATGTCTAAGGTACGTGTATTACTTTGCTAATCAAAGGCAGAAAGGTAGGGCAGGGTATTTGTGTTCATTGATGATCCAAGAGATTGGGTGTTCGAGGCAAGACCAGATTGATTGCGTTCAAAAAAGCATAGGCCGCAAGAATAAGAAATTTTTCATTGCACCTTACATTGAGAGATAGTATTTTTCATTTTATATTGTCCTACATGGCCTCCGATGTTAGGGTTTGAGTAAATATTTAATTAAAATAAAAGTTTGTATATAGTGATCATTAAAGATTAATTTTGATCATTCTGGACAACAAGCTTGTGTACTAGATGGATCCGTTGCACTTTTAACCCTTCACAAACTTTTGTGGATATCTTGGAGACACTACAAGAAACAACACTTTTTTACCTCAGTTTTGCAAGGGTTTTTATCTCGGTTTTTAGCACTAAAAAAACCGAAGTACATGCAGGCATAGTAAAATATACCTTTTACCTCGGTTCAAAACCAAGGTCAAAAGTATTTTTACCTCGTTTATTTAAAAAAAAACAAGGTATAAAGTTTGATGAAGCGGCCTATGTGCAACATCTGACGTATTTAAACTGCAGTAAAAAATATGGCCGAGTTGATTGAGACATCGCATATTAATTTTCCAGGAATTAAAACAATTATTAAAGACAGAATCAACATCGATTCTATTTTGGTAGTTCATAGGCATTTCCGGCCAGGTCCCACAGCTGAATCCTCAGGCCAATTAGGAAAAACAAAAGCACACAACAATTTCAAAACACTCAAATGGTGACAGCACAGGTTTGATTAAATTTAAATCAACAAAATACAAATCTATTACATAGAGCTATTCATAGAAACATCAACATGATTTAAAAGAGATGAATAAAAAAATTGTTGTTGGCAGAGCAAAGGCGGATGTTTCCTGAGCGCGGCGGAGAGTAGTGTTTTATATAGTTAGTCAAGTAAGCATTGACCGTTAATTAGTTAAAGTCAAACATTATCATTAGTATTTATACACGGAAAGTCAAGTAAGGGTTTACAGTTCATTTGTTAAGGTCAACCAAATTCATTATTATATATATGTGGAAAGTCAAGTTAGGGTTGACCGTTTATTAGTTAAAGTCAAACTGTTTCAATCGTGTTTATATATGTAAAGTCGAGTAAGGATCAACGTTAGTTAGTTAAAGTCAAACATTTTCATTGGTGTTTATACATAAAAGGTCAAGTAAGGACTGACTGTTGATTAGTCAAGTAAGGTTTAATCGTTGATTAGTTAAGGTCAGACATTTTCATTTGTGTTTATGTATGGAAACTCAAGTAAGGGTTGACCGTTGATTAGTTAACTTAACCATTTCATTAGTATTTATAAATGGAATGTCAAATAATCACTATCTTAATCCATTATCCATCTAATCACTAAATTGGTACGAATCACCTTCCTTGCAAATATTTATCTGTCATACCTGCAGTATATCAGAAATAATGGGATATAAGTTAACTAAATTTAACGTAGCAACCAAGTTTAACCTGCTAACTAAATTTAACCTTTAAATCATGTTTAATACCATACTATATTCTAACTAGATAACACTCGTTTGATGCACGATTTAGAATAAGTGAATATATATATATATATATATATATAATAAGTAGTATATAAAATTTTATTCGGTGGAAAACTAAAGTTTATCTATTGATATTCGAGTTTGATCATATATTACTCGAAATCTACGTTTAATTTATTTCATTTGGAAATATAAACCATTAGTCATATTTAAAAGTATAGTTATAAAAAAATTTAATAATTCAAAGAAATGGAGTAACATACCAAGTTACAAAATTATATTATATTTTAATTTAATTTTAAAATAAGTTATATTATTAATATAATATATATATATATTCACTGTGAGAGGGAAGTGCGACGTCGGTCACAAAGACAATCGATGTCGACAAGCGAGAAAGGCGTGCGACATCGGTCATTTTATGTCTGCGAGAGTGACGTGCAGCTGGGAGATCGTCTCGTACATCTCAAAAATACAATTTGTAAGGCCTAAATACTTCCTAACTACAACTAATTAGATAGTGGCAAATCGGGGTCATCCAAGAAGAAGAGAGATTTTCCTAAGGGTTCATGTATATAAGGGTGGATACTAGGCTATATATATATATATATATATAAATAAGAAAGCATGCAAAGAGGGGGGGTTTTGGTTGATTTTTCTATGTTAGGAAATTAAATACAAGATAACTAGCAAGCAATGTAAATCTACTAAATATGC
>JAULKM010020155.1:0-14268 GCA_032355605.1 Rubia tinctorum
GGGAGGCGCTGGTGGGGGGAGAGCCGATTGGAGGCGGAAGTAGAGTAAAATGGGCCAAAGAAGTTCTTGGGCCAGTCCATTAAAGGAGGTTCTATATAGAACCGCCTTTAAAATGAAAAAGTGACTTGAGATAGCACTTCTGAACTCAGAAGTGCTTTCGGCCCTTAAAAAAATAGTTGTAAAGGCAAAATCGCCTTTCACTGATCACCGTTAAAGGTGCAATCACTTTTAATTAATTAGAACCGCCTTTAAAATGGCATGGAAGGGACTTCCAAACTCGGAACCCCTTGCGAATCTCAATTAAAGGTGGTTATGATGGAACGACCTTCTAATGAGCGCCTTTAATAGAAATATCTCTACTAGTGGTTTGACTTCACAAAGGAGACAAATTGAAGACAGATTAGAAGACTAATCAATGTATTCAAGCAAAAAATAAAATAAAATAAAATGATTCATTTATTATACTTGCAAAAACCCTCCTCTGTTTATACTTCCAAAATTATTGAACACTCCATATAGCATCTTTGTGAAGTTTCAACACTGGAAACAATCAACGTTCAAAGCTTCGAGGTCGAATCCAGATTGCTCTAAGTCAGCATGACTCTGTCTCTCGCTGTTTTTTTGTTGTTTATGTAGTGTGATAACTGGCAAATGTTGTTTGAACTCGAAATCGATGAGAGCAAGGGTCAGCATTGGGTCGAAAAAAGTGTAACAAGGCTACTTAGCATTGTCCCCCCTAGTATGAGGCTTTAATTTATGCTAGTATTTATTAGAGTATAGTATGTATTTTTGGTAAATCTGAAATTGTATATGATTAGCTTTCTATATCTTTGCTTATTCTCTAAACAACCCCTTGTATAAATACATGTTGATGTGATGAATGAAAGTATAACAGTTTTCCAGAATTCTTATACAAATTTTCATTGGTATCAGACTAACCAATCCACTCTCTCTAAACTCTTTTTTTTCGCAAACCCTACCCCCTGAAAACCCTAAATCACCATTGTCTCTCCAATGGTTGCCGCCGTCGCCGATGATAATTACCGGCCCACCTCCACTACTGATCCTCTCGATCATGCCTCATCCGACACCGCTCCATCTCTCAAGTTACCCGGTCTCTAGTTTCGCCTTGATTTCCATAATTATTCTACATGACGCTAGTCCATCAAGTTTGCTCTTGTGGCTTATGGTTTGGATTCTTTTCTCCTAACGGGTTGGGCTCTGCCTGAAGTTCTTCTGCCTTCAACAGATCCTTCCAAGCCCTAATCATCTGCCAGTCTCAATCCTTAGTTTGCTTGTTGGAAAAAGAAAGATCGTTTGGTTCTCTTATGGATCCAATCGATAATCTCAATGTCGCTGCTTCCTCACGTCGTCTGTGTTGTCACCACATCTGATGACTGGCTTATTTTGGAACAGATGTTCCATGCGCAAACTCCCATCAATTTATGCTTCTTAAGAACCTACTTCAGGCCTTCCCAAAGGGTTCTCTCTCCATTATTGAATATGTGGAGAAAAATCTCTCGTTCTCGCATTCACTTGTTGAGTGCTCTCACTTTGCATTTCACACTGCCTTTAATCTTCGTATAGGAGATATCTCCTCTCATCAACTCCTGGGTATGTTATTGGAGAAGAAGCTCGCATGCAGGACATACATGGCCAAAACCCTCAATTTGCGACCAACACTGATCCTCTGCTCTGGTGTCCGATGGTTCTTCTCGGTCAGCCATCCAATGTCAGATTTGTCACTCATTTGGTCATGAAGCTCTCAACTGCTGGCAACAACTGAACACAGCTGAGTTTCTGGTGATACGGCCCCGTCCGAACTGGTCAAACCAGAAACGCCGACCTCGACAGCCGCCACCAAATGCCCGCCAAGCTTATGTCGTGGCCAATCCAACGCCTCAATCAGCACTACATGACCCAGCAAGGTTCTTTGATTTTGATGCTACAAACCATGTCACCTCTGACTTCTCCAATATTTGTCAATTCTGATTACACTGGTAATGACGGCTTACAGGTTGGCAACGGTACGTTTCTTCTTATTACGCATTTGGGCTCATCTATTTTGCCATATTTTAACAAGCCTGTTTATTTACATAATATCCTCTTTGTTCTTGATATTTGCAAAAGTCTTCTCAGTGTTTCTCAAATTACTAAAGATAATAATGCTTATATGTTATTTCCCCTACCCATTGTTATGTGAATGATCAACAAGGCCTGACGCTTCTAACCGAAATAGTTGAAAATGGTCTCTATCGCCTCAGCCCACCACCCTTGTCATACAAAGTTTCTCTCTTACTCTCCTTGGCATGCGCGCTGCTTTCAAACCTAGCATGAGCTTCTCGGTCATCCTCATGAGTCTACTCTTCGTCGTCTAATTACTCGTTTTAAGCTTCTTGTGTCTTTAAATAATTTATAAAAAATTGCGAGTCTTGTCAGCTCGGTAAGAGCCATAGATTACATATTTCCCGTATTCATGAGTTTAGTAAGGCTCCTTTTAATCTTGTTTATTCGGATGTTTGGGGTCCTGCCCCTGTTTCTTCATTTAATAGAAATCACTATTTTTTAATTTTTGTTGATGACTGCTCAAAATTTGTTTGGATATATTTTATTGCTCAAAAATAACATTTGCTACATCAATTTCAACTTTTTCAAAAAAATGTTTAAACTCAATTTGACTCTAAAATTAGACAATTTCAATCAGACTCGGGGGATGAATTTTGATATGTATCTTCTTATCTTCAAAGTCAAGGTACTTCTCATCGTGTCTCTTGTCCTCACACTCAGTCTCAAAATGGTGATGCTGAACGTCATCGTACGATTGTTGTGAAGGGTCTCTCTCTTTTATCGCATGCGCGACTTCCAACTATATTTTGGGACCACGGTTTTTATACCTCTGTCTACCTTCACAATCGTACACTTTCTCCAACATTAAACAACAAGTCTCCATTTGAGTCTCTTTTTCATAAAATTCTTGATTATAAATTTTTAAAAACATTTGGTTGTCTGTGATATCCTTTCCTTCGTCCTTATAGGTCTAACAAACCTAAGTATCGTTCTTATCTTTGTGTATTTATTGGGTATAGTTCTCATCATAAATGTTATCTTTGTTTACATGCTCCATCAAATTGTGTTTATATTTCCAGTCATGTCATTTTTTATGAAACAACTTTTCGGTATCCTGATCATATAACTCCTGTATCTTTCAATCCATCTTCCGACCCCAATTTTATACATGTTTCCTTGCTCAAACTAGCTGTCTCTACCCATCTATTAATCCAATCCCTCCATCCCCTTCACTTTCTGTTCCGCCATCCTCCGTTAGTCGTTCCACATGCCACCAGCTTCCCCAAGCGCATCACCCCCGACGTTACCTCTAACATACAGTTCGACACATCCAAACCCCGTCAGTCAACCCTCCACCTCTGTTCCCTTGTCGGCGGATCTATTGTTCCTACCCATCCCGCTGGACACCCTCATTTTTGCTTCCTAGTCCGCCATATCTACCTCCCATGTGTCCTCTCCTACACCCGACTATCCCTCCTATTCTCGTCCAGTTGATAACACCTAACACTTCATGGTCACTCTCTCTAAAACCAACAATCTTTAGCCTGAAGCTCTCACTTATACCCATCATCCTTTGCCTCTTTCTCCAATAACTCTTTCAGAACCTAAAACATTTTCTCAGGCTTCTAAGTTACTTAAAAGACAAAATTCAATGCAAGTTGAATATGATGCTCTTATGCGTAATTGGACGTGGAATTTAGTTCAGCCTCTTTATAATGCTAACACTATTGGTTGTAAGTGGGTGTATAGGATAAAGAGTAAGACAAATGGTTCAATTGAGCGTTAAAGCTCGTCTTGTGGCCAAAGGGTTCAATCAGGATGAGGATGTTGATTATGTTGATACATTAAGCCATGTTGTTAAGCCTACTACTATTCGACCTATCTTATCTATTGCTCTTACACTTGATTGGCTCTTAGATCAGATTGACATTAATAATGCCTTTCTGAATGGTGATCTTTTTGAGATAGTTTACATGTCACAACCTCCTGGTTTTATTGATGGTTCTTGGCCCTCACATGTGTGTCTCCTTCAGAAAGCACTCTATGGTCTCAAGCAAACGCCTCAAGCTTGATTTACTAAGCTTAGATAGTTTCTTCAGGGTCATGTGATTTTCTTGGGAATTGCAGGTTGATATATTTTTTGCTAGTTATGGAAATTCCATAATATCATATTTGGTATGACATCAGACTATGTTGTTCAAACATCTAAGAAAGCACAATTTGGACACAACAAACTAAAAATCCTTTCACCCATCTCATATACAACGTTTATTGTTGTCATGTAAAAAATTTAATAAAAATTGAGAGTCTGAAAAGTCATACGATTATGTTGGTTGAAATTTAAAATTTGATGTGCCAAATATATGAGTTATTACCTTAAAATCAATACACTTAAACTTAGAACATGATAAATATTTCCTAATTTCAATAGAAAGCATGCACATAATCTGAAAAAGAAATACTACTACATTAAACATGGAGTATAAGTTATTACCATAACCATAATACTTTTTTTTGTTAACTTGAACACATTAAATTTTGGTTGAATGAAAAAGTGACACATATACTAAAATGTATAAATTAATAACTTTCAATCTAGTTTACAATGCTTTCTATTGATGAAGTGTTACAATAGTACATTGACGCATCTTTGATCATGACCCAAATCGAAACTAACGACGATTCCATTTTTGCCAAAAATTATGGTATCCATTTCAGGACCTTCATGGTAGCACCATTGAAACTCTACATTGATTTCATCCAGCAACAACGCTGAAGATTTTTCTTGTCTTGAAACCTAATTAGAGCTTGTTTGAACTTAATGGACCCCAATTGCAAATTTGATTTGATACTTTCCGACTTGAAGGCCTTTTGAAGCTGTTCTACTCTTGAAGAACTTTATGATTAGAATATTTATATAGTGAGAGGATAATTCATTAACATTTTCTTATGAGAAAATACATGCTATTTCTCATTTATATTGTGTGGTAGGAAGAAGATTGGGGTTTGAAGACGGATACGTGAATATGGAGGGCTTTTAATACACAGATCTTGATAAAAAAAATTTCTTGTGCTAGGTCCCACGGGGTTGGGATTATCCCCCACCCCAATTTTTTTTACCATTTTAAACCTTATAAAAAAACAGTGTGAAAAGGTGGATATAAGTGAGTACTATTTTAGAGAGAAGACAAAGTTAATATTTTAGAGATGATGAGAAGTATTTAATTATAATATTGATTTAATCATTAAAATTTATTGATGATTATATTGTTTAAATAAATATTATAATATAATTATAGAAGCGTTTATAAGATAAACAATTATTGTATAATAAAAAAGAGGTTGGATTGAATTAGGGATAAAAACATCTTAAAGTCTTCTCTTTTAATTTAAAACCAAATTTCAACATTTGAACCCAGTATTTAGCAAAATTACCACATTCTATAGCACCCCATCCCACTCACCCATGTTTTCGTGATGCCATTATAATGGTGGCCAACTAATAATTCCAGGCCCAATATTAAACTATTGCAAGCCTCGCAATTAAAATGATTCCAAAGGATAGTTTCGGCAATTTTAAGGCCCCATAGTCATACATTTACTTTTGAAAATAATATGACTATCATATTATTTTTAAAGGTAAATGTATGATTATTGAGCCTAAAATATTTGTAAATTTATATTTTACATGTATCAAATTGATTGGAATTGACCCAACCACCTGAATGTATGACTATCATAATTATTTTCAAAGGTAAATGTATGATTATTGGGCCTAAAATATTTGCAAATTATATTGTACATGGATCAAATTAATTGTAATGGACCCAATCATCTATAAAAAAATATATTGTCATTTTTAGGTGGTTATAAGTAGGATTAAACAGTAAATTGGCAAGAATTAGAACATAAATTGGTAGAAACGAAGAAAAACGAGTCAGATTAGAATAGATTGAAGAACAAGATGAAGAAATCTGAGAATGTACAGGATGAGTTTTCACCAAAAATCTAGCTAATCTCCTCTGAATCCAAATTGTTTTATTTATATGGCCACTTGGAGGAAATTGTGTGAAGGCTGGAGGTTGTAACCGATTCTGCAACAGAATTCAAGTGGAAAACTCCTAACTTGGAACAAAGTTGTTTCCTGGTGGAATAAAAAGTTGTTGGCAGCTCACAAATAGAAGTGAAATTACCACCATACCATTGCCTTCATAACACCCCCTCCTTAAAATGCAGCTTGACTTCAAAATTGAGAGTGGAAAACTATGTCTTGATCATTTCACTGTCCTCCCACGAAGCTTCTACTTGGTTTCCCTGATTCTATAACAACCTTCTCTGTAATGTTTTCCTTGGAAATAATGGTAAAGAGTCATCCACATCAGCAGGTGGTCGTGTCACTACCTCAGTAGGTCTACTGACAATATGCTTCTTTAATAAAGAAGTATGAATTTTGACTGAACTTGGAAGTTGCAGTTTATAGGTCACTGCACCAATTTTCTGCAAAATTTTGAAAGGTCTAAAGAATTTAAGAGCCAGCTTCATGTTTAAATGATCACTCAATGTTTCCTACTTATATTTTTGGAATCTTGAAATATACAAAATCTCCTAATGCAAACTCTCGTTCAGTTCTCTTCTTATTAGCAAACCATTTCATCCTCTCACGTGCTCTAGTAAGATGTTGTTGTAATAAAGCATTTGTGGCCTCCCTTTGCTAAACCATATCTTGAGCCACTGGACATAATGAATCAACCAAAGCTCCTAAAGGCAGTGTTAGCGGCTTAACTCCAAATAAAGCCTCATATGGAGTCATGAAAATGCTAGAATGAAAGGTGGTATTATACCATCTTTTAGCTGCTCCTCACCAGAATTTCCAAAAAAATAGAAAATCTCCACAAAAGCACCTCAAGAAATGTTTCTAAAACTTGATTAACACTTTTAGTTTGGCCATCACTTTGTGCATGGTAAGCTGAACTAAATTGTAGTGAAGCACCTAGCTTGGTGAAAAGCTCTTGCCAAAAAGCACTGATAAAATTTTTGTCCCTGTCACTTTCAATAGTATCAGGCATGCCACGATGTTTGTATATCTCAGCAAAGAAAATTTTAGCCACCTTTTGAGCAGTAAATGAATGAGCCAAAGCCATAAAATGACTATATTTTGTCATTCTGTCAACTACTACCAATATAGTATCCTCGCCTTTAGACTGAGGTAATTTCTCCACAAAATCCATTGTAATGTGCCTCCAAGATAGTGAAGGAATAGGTAGTGGTTGTAGCAAACCAGGTGGATGTCAATGTCCAGTTTTGTTATTCTGACAAATGACACAGTGTTTAATGAATTTGATAATGTCATCTCTGATTCAGGTCAAGTGAACATGCTCAGGACTCTTCGAATAGTAGCAGCTTGGCCAGAAAGGCCTTCAATAGCTGAAGCATGCAAAGAAGATATAATATTTTCCTTGATATTACCATTTGATCCCACAAAAATCCTTTTACCTTTCTTCAAAATTCCATGAAGGTACTGATATTCTGGTTTTGGATCTTTAGATAGAACTGCTTGTGATATAAACTCCTGACTTTTCTGGTCCTCTTTATAACTAGTTTCAAGTTGAGCAATCCATGAAGGTTGCACTTTAATGATGGTATTAAGATGGCTAATTTTTGCTCTCATATTAGTATCAACTTCAGAGTTCTTATCAGTGTGATCCTCTATTATGGTTGGTTCCCTTTCTTCCTTTTCACCATCTAACTTAGTGTATTGTTTTGTTCCAATTCCATGGGAACCTTGATAAAGTATCAGCAACTTCATTTTCACTCCCTTTCCTGTATTTTATTTCAGAATTAAACCCAAGCAACTTAGTAGTCCACTTATGCTGTAAGGCATGATGAAGTTTCTGGTCTAGAGTGTTTGAGAGACTGATGATCCATTTTAATCACAAAAAAATTTCCCATCAGATAATGTCTCCATCTTTCCACTACTATTACCACAACTAATAACTCCTTTTTCATATTTTTATAAACCAATATTTATCAGATATAAAGACTACTGAGAAAAGCAATATGTTGATTGTGTTGAAGGAGAACAACTCATATTCCCACATCACTCTAGCATCAGTTTCGACTACAAAGCCCTTGTCAAATTCTGGCATTTTCAATATTGGGGCTGTACTGATGGCTTGTTTCAGTTGATTAAAAGCTTTTGTAGCCATTGGACTCCATTTAAAGACATTTTTTTTAAAACAGATCATGAAGTGGTCTGCAAATTGTTCCAAATGAAGCAATTAACCTTCTGTAGTAGCCATCCACACTAAGACACTCTCAATTCGTTCAAACTAGTTGGTATTAGCCACTCTTCCACACACTTAACCTTTTCCTGATCCATCATAACTCCTTGTGCAATGATCAAATGTCCTGGGTATTCAACCTGTGGCTTTGCAAAAACACATTTAGTCCGTTTGGCATATAATTGATGTTGAGACATCATACTGAGCACAATGTTTAGGTGATCTAAATGCTCTTCATATGTCTGGTTGTATACTAGTATGTCATCAAAGAACACTAGTACATACTTTCTTAGAAACTCCTTAAAAACCTAGTTCATAAGGCATTGGAAAGTAGTTGGTGCATTTGTGAGTCCAAAAGGCATCACTAAGAACTCAAAATGACCATGGTGTGTTTGAAATGCAGTTTCATGGATGTCACTTTCCTTAACTCTGATTTGATGGTGCACTGACCTTAAATCCAGTTTAGAAAAGAACTTTGCACCATGAAATTCATCCAATAATTCATCAATAATAGAGGAAATCTATCTTTAACTGTCATATCATTCATTTTCCTATAATCTATACAAGTCTTCATGAATTGTCTTTTTTTTGCTAAAAGAACTGGTGAGGCAAATAAGCTACTGCTGCTTCTAACCACTTTATTCTTCAGCATCTCTTCCATTCGTGACTCTGTCTCCTCCTTCAATGCATGTGGATACCTGTATTACTTCATCTTGAATGTTATTGCATCTGGTTTCAAGATAATCTGATGGTCAGTTGATCTGACAGGTGGTAGAGTGTTAGGCGTATAAAAAACAACTCCACACCCACTCAGTAATTGCCGCAGCCTGGTTTCATACTGTGTTTTTACACTGCCCACATCCTGTTCACTATCCAAATAAAACTTAATGCAGTATATTCCTTCTTTTGCTTCTGCACTGATCAGGATTTTGCTTTTCTTAATCCCATTCTGCAAATTAACCAACTCTTGTGCCTCCCAATCAGAATAAAAAAAACTTCATTCAAAGATGCCTGATACAGTCTCCTATTTCTATGTTCATGCAACTGCTTAGCTTCAAATCCTCCTATTAGCTTAAGGATCACCGTTTCATCATCCCCATGCAATGTTCACTTACTGCCCTTACTAAAGAAAGTGATATTATGGTCAGCAAAATCGAACGAAATGGGACTAAACAGCCTCATCCAGTTAGCCCTCAGTATAATATCCACGTCACCTAATGGCATCACTCTTAATCCATAATAGATGTGGTGTAGCTGCACACTCCACTCAACCCTAGAGCACATAGTAGACCCATAAATCTGATCCATATTTTTCCACTGTCACTACAAATGTCCTAGCCTTACAATTAAACAATCCAACCATCTCTACAATCTATGGATCAATGAAACTTTCATTGCTTCCAGTACTGATTTTCCTTCCCTTAATACAGCCATAAGAGTTATAGCATTAACCTTTCTACCATCACCAATCAAATTAACCACAAAATGTTCAGGAGTTTCATCCAGTTTTAGCTCATAAACAGACGTTTCCATAACCATAATTTCCTGATCTACCTCAATTTCATTTTCATCAACCTGAGTGTTTATCCAATTCAATTGTTTGAATCTACACGGATGTCCAGGCATATATTTATCTCCGCATTTAAACCAAAGATGATTATTCCTTCTGTATAGTATTTCCTGAGGTGAAATCTGTTTAACACCTCCACTTCCCATCTTATTCTCAGTTTGTTTCTTATCAGTATGGTTTCTAGGATAAATGTTATGATTTACCCTCGATGGATTCATTACTCTTGTTTTCTTCCCTAACAGATTAATATGTTGTTCTTGCAACAAGGCTAACTCAACAGTGGCTTTCAATGTTTCAGGCTTAAACATCTTAATCAATGGTTTCAACTAAGATTTCAATCCACTCAGAAAACTGAAAATAAAATGTGCTTCAATGAGTTTAGGATTTTTACCTATTATGAGAGTTTTCAGATCTTTCAAATTCTCCTGGTAATCCCTCACACTTCCCCTTATGATATAATTTGTTGAAGGTTTCCACCGCATGCTCAGATCCCAAATCTGTGAATCTCGACAACATGGCCTCAGTGAAATCCTGCCAACTCCAACACTCATTTGTCATCTTCTCATTCCACACTCCTGCTTTTCCTTCGAGATAAATTTCCACCGCTTTAACACAAGCTAGATATGGAATGTGATAATAGTTAAAATTCTTGAAACAATGTCGCAACCATTCCCTTGGTCTCTCTCCACTGAAACTGACCAGCTCCACTCGAGGATAAAGGTGATTGTTATTCCTTCCCACTTTCCAGCCCATTGATTGTTCCTCCACCTTCTCTTCATGCTCATTACTTGTTTTGAATGCATCCTTAGTATTCACAAGACGAGAAGAGCTATTTGAAATGTGCATCGAGGATTCCTCATTCCAAACATTCGTATCCTTTGATAAATTCATTATCATCTCCTTTACCTCCTTCAGCTGAGAGTTTTGGAACTCCAAAATCTTATCCACTTGAGCAGTTTTTTTGGATTCAATCTCCTGGCCAAGAGCGTATGATTTAGCCTTCATTGCTCCATACATCAACCGCCTGAGGCCCTGGGTAAGATCGTTGAATTTACTCTCCATGCTGCTCTCAAAAGCTCTAAATCTGGTAATCTCGGCCATATTTATCCTAGGAAAGCTGGCGCTCTAATACCAAATGTCGTGTTTAGGGGGGTTTTTAAAGTAGGATTAAACAGTAAATTGGCAAGATTTAGAAAAAAATTGGCAAAAATGAAAAGAATGAGTCAGACTAAAATATATTGAAGAGCAAGATGAAGAAATCTGGAAAAAAAAATACAGGATGATTTTTCACCAAAAATCTAGCTAATTTCCTTTGAATCTAGGTTGTTGTATTTATATGGCCACTTGGTGGAAATTGTGTGAAGGATGGAGGTTGTAACCGATTCCGCAACAGAATTCAGGTGAAAACCTCCCAGTTTAGAACAAGTTGTTTCCCAGTGGAATCAAACCGTTAGCAGCTAACAAATAGAAGTGAAATTACCACCATGCCCGTGTCTTCTAACAAATATATGAGAATATAAAAAAAGGAAAAAAATTAAAGAAGGACCAATTGTTTATGCCATTGGGAAAGTGCAGGGTTGGCCCTACTCGAGTATATAAGGACTTTGACGAGTTCACTGAAAGTTATCTTTATGCTTCCACATGGAAGATGCATGCAACCGGGCACACATTTTTTACGTCACGATTGTTCACATAGCAATATCAAATGATGATCAACTTTCAATCAGGCATTGTTTGATGATAGCCAGGTTATAAGTTTGACAGTTTTAAAGATTTTTTAAAACTAATAGATCGCCAATCAACCCACTTCTCTATTTTGCTTTTACCATAGGAAAACATGTACTTTTAAGGAAAATACGTTGTATTTTTTTAATGATGCAATTTTTATATTTTAAAAACAAAATCTCTGTCTAGATTGATCGAGAAAAGAAAAACATTTGTTAGAAGTCAGAAAAAGTTACCAGAAGAAAGTGAGAAAACCGTATATAATGAAATAAAACACCATGAAAAATAATATTTCGAAGACCACGATTTTATTACATAGAATTTTTTAATTGCAATTTAAAATATAACGAATTAACTGATTTTTAAATTTTTGATATTGTCTGCTTCATGCCTTGGCTTCTGAGACACCCTTTCTTTGGTGATTTTAAGGTGCAACTTACGATAGCATTAAACTTCTCTATTTAAGAGTGATGGTTATAATTTACGTTCCATCCAATCCATAAACTTTGAAGAGATATTTTAAATAGAGGCGGCGTTGATGTGCAGATACCTAGTTTGCTTAGTCTATATAATAGTGATTTTTCGTTTGAGTCCCACCATAAAAAGGAGTGTGAGGGAGTTTAAGTTTCTCATGGGACATTTCTTTCTTCCGAAACATCTCATCTATCATATGAATATGGTGGAACTCTCAACATATTAAGTGATTCTCGTGATCATCGAGCTAATTTTTTCCCACTCCTTCAAACAGTCTAGTTTATGCTTGCATAAAGGCAACTAGATCTTTCTATAGCCATTTAAAATCAAACATGAAAACTAGAAAAGAAAAGAAAAGAGAATATACATTGAACCCCAATAAGCTCACAAATTAAATCAAAGAAGAAGAAAAGTGATCAAACAACTCCTCCTAAACAAATCACCCTAATTGAAATAGTTTAAAACTACAATGTGGATTAAGGTAGAAGCCAGAAGTTCCATTCAACCCAATATCTTCAATATCAGTCCTCCAGTTCGGCCCAAAAAGAAGAAATTTTCCCAAAAGAAAAGGTAAAAAGTAACTCCAGAATCCGATTGAGTAAATACTGCTGACTGCAATCTGCGTTAGTGTAATATAATAATATATAATCTAGAGACTACAAGAAGACGGATGCGCACTATATATACTGGTCTTACATTCTCACCTGACCTCGAACAAAACGAAGAAACACACACTCACACAGCAAATTGAACTCCAGAGCACTCAAGAAATGGAGACCAAAGACCCCGATGAACACCAGAAGAAGCGCGCTCATTTTGATCCTGCTTCTCCCACTCCCAGTAGCCCCAAACCGGTGAGCAAGTTTCAACCATGCACGCCAGCACATCTTTCTGTGAATTTTATTTCTTGCATTCGAATAGACATGTAGAAAATTTTATTGGCTTTCGTGGGATTTTGTATATGGTTGTTGTGTTACTTGTATGTGTATGTACATGATTTTAATGCCGGTTGATGTTCAGATGTTGTGTTTGAAGCTTTTCCTTGCTTGAAAAGTTGAAAACTGGTGAAAGTTTTTATTTTTAGTTGAATCCCCTGCCTAATGGTTTGTTTACGGGATCGTTTTGCGAAAGGGGGTTGATGCATTCGATTAGATATGTAGAAAATGTTATTGAGTTTGATGGGATTTTGTATATGGTTCTTGTGTTTGTATGTACATAATTGTAATGCTGGTGAATGTTCTGTTGTTGTGTTTGAAGCTTTTCCTTGCTTAAGGACTGGTGAGCGTTTTGATTTTTAATTGAATTCCCTGCCAAAATGGTTTATTTGCACGATTGTTTTTGAAAGGGGGGTTGGTGCATTTGAATAGATATGTAGAAAATCTTACTGAGTTTGATGGGATTTTGTACATGGTTGTTGTGTATGTATGTGCACAATTGTAATGCTGGTGAGCTGTGAGTATTCTGATGCTGTGTTTGAAGCTTTTCCTTGCTTGAAAACTAGTCAAAGTTTTGATTTTTAGTTGAATTCCCTGCTCAAATGGTTTGTTTATGCGATTGTTTTGTGGAAGCGGTTGATGGGATGGGGTTTAGATTGAAAAAGGGATGCTTTAGTGTTGATTTAGTGTTAGAGTGATGTTTACATGTGAAATATATGGAGCTGTGATTCCCATGATGTTTTTTTAAAAAAACAATTTAAGATCTTGTTAAGCTATCACGTGATTGAGGTTGTCATGCAAATTGAAATGGTATTGTAATGGGGCATTAAATCTTTTGATGGGGACACCTAGATTTTGACAGTTAGGGTTAGGGTTATTTTATTTTAGATGCTTGGATCTGATATCTGTTTGAAATCTTGATGGCTGCAAAGATTCATTATGAGTCCGGTGTGAAAGTTCACCCCTGATAGCCAGTCCACCATTTTAAAGAATGACCGGGTGAGCATAACCAACTTGATAGTTGTTTTCTTTTTTTCTTTCTCCTTTGGTGGTGGTGGTCTAGTTAGTTACTCCTTGATATTAAAAGCTGTAAGAGGAAGTGTGGCATTTTTTGTTGTGAAGGATTGATTCTGAGGGCGTTTTGTTTCTGAAATCTTTCTGGAATCAGGTTCAGCACTTTGCTGAAACATATTCTTATTGATGAGAATACTTTACA
>JAULKM010020165.1:0-14268 GCA_032355605.1 Rubia tinctorum
TATATATATATATATATATATATATATCCATCTGGGCTTATATCCACTCCTATATGTATTAACCCTTAGGAAAATCCCTCTTCTTTGTGGATGACTCTGACTTGTCACTATCTACTTAATTGTATTTAGTAAGCATATTGAGCTTAAAAATTGTATATTTGAGAGGTACGACGATGACCTCCCAAGTGACAGTTGGAAGGTTATGGGGTTAGGAAAGGGAAACTTTTCAGCTCTAGCTCGGAATATTTAAGTACCGCCCATCTTTGTATTCTTCGAAATCAAGAGGATGTTATCCCATATATAGAGATTCACATGGATGGCATTAGAGTCGCAGACCATAATTTCAATGACGCTCAAGTCCTACAATTACACTCTGGGACTTTATCGTCACGGTTGCGTGAATACGTAGTCGGGGGAGATCATCCTAGGAAAGTTAAATGGTTAGCTCATAGACCACTTGTTACAATACTCTCTTATAGAGGATACGATGTTAATGGTTTTACGTTTTCCAAAAAATCAGTTGATGATAAGGGTGTGTCTTAGATGAGTGGAGTGTCTCTTGTGTCCGAAGCTTTGCATGTCAATAATAGAAGTGATATTAATCCTTTGTACTCTCACCATTGTTACTTTGTCACAATTTCATATATCTGGGAGCTTGACTATGTGATCCGCCTCCCCTTGGGGTCACCAAACTACAGGGGATCAATTAATCTGTTGTGTGGTTTCACAAAGTTAGAATTTGTATTGTTGTTCCTATTCTTACTACTATGCTACCTAAAGGGTAGATAGTGACAAGACTGGGGTTGTCCACAGAGATGTTAGGTATCTAACAGTTAACTAAACACAGCCATGATCAATTCATCAATCTGCTCACAAAACAGGAATAGTCAATATTGGTAAAACATGCTTTGGGATGGGGGGGGGGGGTTGTTAACAACTACTAGTATAAAAATAACAAAAGAATAAACTAAGTAAACTAGGACCTGGGGAGTATTTTCTTAACATGATTAATGTTGTTTCGATCCTCGAATCCATCATATACAAGATCTACAAACCTATTCTGGTGTTTATGACACGTGGTGTGGTCGATGGTTAACACTTCCCCATACCTGTCACGTAGGGTAGGCATGTAATATTCCATCGACACCACCTCCATAATTAGGGGTGTGCAACAACGGCCCTGCCTGCTGTTCAGATCTGAATCTCCCCCGTGCTATTATGTCTCAGGCACTATACCACGAATGCTTCTCCCTGGGCCTAAAACGACAAAGGGTGGAAGCACCTTATTGATGGCTCTAGGGTTGCAGCGCTAACCCTAGTTTGTTATTATAGATATCTCTATTCCTAACCCTTCAGATCAATATTTTGGCTAAGACTAGTGTATGGTCGATCGTAAAGTTGACTCAGCAACCCACATGCACACACCCTTACGGTCCTGGACTATAATTAACTTAAGCACATCTAGGTTTACTTCCCCTGGGAATATCAATAATTGCGCCAACATGAAAGCACACTACGGTGTGTGCCTGTCTTAGTGTGACAATCATGCAATTAATAAGAACATGAAGAACAAGCCAACATAATAAAAAACATAGAAATAGGTAGATCTAAGAAATATCACAAAACAAACATTAATTCATGAATAGAAATACAAACCTTAAGTAAAATAACTACTCCCTAAGCCTTGCCTTTTGGAAAAATAAAAATAAAGAGAAGAAGAGAAGATTCAAGAGAGAAGGAAGAGCTCTTTTCTTTCTCTAGCCTACTCGTGAAGTCTAAAAAATGAACATTAATTTAAACCCTAGTAAACATAGGTTCATACATATAGTAATAGGGAATTGGGCCTTGAAAAGGCCCAAAATAGGCACAAAAACCTAGTAGCCACATTTGATAGGATATGCGGCCCGTGTTGGGACGTACTGACTCGGGCCGCACAGTTTGGCACAGACCATTCAGGCTCGTGCTGGCACAAACCATTCAGGCTCATGTTGGCCCAAACCATACGGTCTGGAATGGCCCATATAGGCTCATGCTGGTGCAGACCACACGGTCTAGCATGGGCCACCGACTAGTGTCTCGTTTTAACATTTTGATCTACGCGTCCAGTGTCGTTTAGTGTGTGGCCCATCAGGTGGAATAACTTTATGTTCTGTTGAACAGCATGAGCCATGTCATTTTTCACACCCCCTATATTGGTCTTCAAATTTGGAAATTGAAATGACGTGGACATGTGAAACGGCGCAGTCAGCATCCAAACTTAGCCGTTAGAGTGAATTTGGGGACACAGGCAGCTCTTATCGTATCGTCACGGTCCATTCCAAGGGGCTGTGGCACGGGCTGTGTTGGTTGGAATGGGCCATGCTAGGTACCTATGGAATGAGCCGCACTAGGCTGGGTTGACTCGTGTTGGTGCCTCTTGCCGACTGGCTGATTCGGCCGATTGACACCGTCCTCCATTTTTTACCTTTTTGAAATTCAATTCCACCTTTTTTGATCAATTTCATCTACTGCCACACATTTTAAGTCCATATTTTTCTATCTCTTACCATCCTCGTGAATGGCCTTCAATATCTTCGACCATTCTTGCGAATGACCTTAAAATATATTCTACCCCGTCATGGATGACCTTCTACAAAACGATGTCAAAATACTCACGAGCAACCTATTTCTAATCTCACAGAGGAAAATCTAGGTGCTTGTGAAAACAAAGTGTCCATTAGATTCAATTAAGTCTACAAAACTCGGGATTTAGATAAGATAATCAATAATGGTCATATAAACCACTTTTCGTGTAAATCTAACTAAAACTAGCAATCAACAAAACAAAACACGATAATTAATGTGTCAAATGCATTGGTTAACGCATGCATAAAGGTGCACATCAACCCCCCCCCCCCACACACTTAAACCTTTACTCGTCCTTGAGTAAACAGAAACAAGAAAAGATCTAACCGAAATATAGCACACAGAGATAAGTTAACCAATACATTCAACATATTTCTAAGCTACCCTAGTTCCCCTAAAGATTGTAAGAATCTCACAACTCTCACTCTCCCCGAAGATGATAAAGTAACTTATCCACCAAAAATATATTGAAGAAAAGTTAATGTAAATGATAAGTGCTAAATTACATTACTCCGCTGAAGAAGCAACCGAAAACAATTCAAGAGATGTTGATGAAGAAACCACCAAAGATGGCCAAAATATGTTCATTATTGTTACTCGAGTGTCATTATTGTTGATGTGATTAGCTTTTGAATGGAATATTTATATATTTATTCAACAATTAGATGAATGTTTATAATGATAGGTAAGAGCTCTATTGGACTAAATTATAAATTTTAAACGAATTTTCATTTTTCTAATATAATATAACCTTGGGATGTTGTTAATTAGAGACGAAGTTGTTCGTCATTGGGAAAATATTCTATACTCAATTTATTTTTATAATTTAAATTTCTATTGACAAAATATTGGGAAAGATTGTCTTTCCACATGTTTATGGAAAGACGGGGTTTAATTAGAATAATAAAAGGTAAAAGACCTTAGTTGCAAAAAAATTATGTTCATTTCTTCTAATTTGCACTTTAAACCTTGGTCTTTCCATAACTTATGTGAAGATCGCCTTTCAAGAGACGGCCTCATATCTATTTTATCATTTTGGCCATTTTAGATTATTCTATAATTATGCAATTCATTTCATAAATATACTAGATCGTTGAGTGAAAAAAAACTATATGGTTGTTTATTAATTAGTAGAAATGCACAAGGCATCTTGAATGAGGACTATTTATTGATTCAAGTTTATTTTGCACTTCAAATTTGAAAAATCAGATAAAGATCCATGCATAGTTTCAAATATATTTTTTGAAAATCCCCACAATGCAACCAAGAAATATCATTGATGCTACATTTCTAATTTTAATAGTTTACTTTAATGTGGCTAAGGTGTTTAATTAATAAATATATTTTATAGGATGAAGTAAAACTAGAAGAATTTGGTGCTGGATACCTGCCTCAATGACTGGATCCACTTCTTATGACCACCTTTTTTGGACCATGGTGAAGAACAATAAACTTGTTAAGTACGGTATATCTTGTACTAAAAGCGTTTGCAAGTAATGTGTATCTTTGGGTTCACACAATGAACATGAACTCCTCAAAATCCATTGTCATGTATATCAAGATGTTGTACCCGTCGAAGATATGGAACACCATATCAATTGTTTCGTGGTTCAAATATAAAAGATAATTTTACAATAATTCCATGCATTTAAGACATGGAATAGAATAACATTTTTTTGTGTATATCTTATAAATAATAGTCCCATTATTTTTTCACCTACAAGAATGATAAAAGTATATAGAATATGTCTTTATAGACCAAATACATATATAATTAGTGTTCATTTTATATTTAAATATAAATTTATTTAATAAATTTATTTAATTAAAAAATCATTAAAAATTTATATCTTTAAAAAATAAGAAAACTATATTTCTCCTAATAATAAAAATTAAAATTATTTTGATTAATTTGGTAAAGCTAGATATGTAGTTACAAATATAATAATACACTTTAGTCATAATATTTTTCATTGATACAGATTTTTTACTAGAATATGTTATATACGTTAGACTCATACTTATCATCATAATTTATTACGCAAGAGTTTTGAATTTTTCACAATATTTCAAATATATTTTATTTCTAAAATGTTATTTCAAGCAGCATAAATTTAAATTACTTAATCATATCAAATTTGCTTTTGTTTTAGATAACATGCGATAAAAATATTAAATAGGAATGATTAAATGTCATGATAATAATTATGTAGAATAGAAAATATCCTAAAACCATGCAATAATCCCAAAATCTTACTCCAAAAATTATTTGTATGTTAAGGCTATATTTATTATTTTTCTCTAATTATGCAGTCATTCAAGTATAATGGAAAATTGATTATATCACTTAATCCCCTACCACATTTAGGGTCTGGGAACTATTTCTGATTGATTCATCATGCCTTGTTTGTAAGAGAAAATTGCACGAGCCAAAACAATATAGGTTTTGCTCCATTTGATGCAAGGTTAGAAATTAATTTTTATTTAGTATTGCAATCATAACCGAAAATATAATTATAAATTTTGTTGTGACAAAGATTTTCATCCTCACATGTTTTATTGTGACAATTTATCCAACAAATTAATATAAAAGATTTATACATTTCTAGTCCAAAAGTGATTACATTATCAATCCTTATATACATTTGGGAGAAAAACATGTCCATGGGTTTTTTCACAACAGCCTAAAATGTGCACATAAAACCAAATCACAACCAACTTCATTTGTGCCGGTGAAATGATCGATGAAGGGTTACAGGGTGGCTATAATTTTACAGAAGAATAAACATGAAAGAAGAAAGAATTCCTCGTAGAGCTCCATTATTTTAATTAATCAAATTATTCCCTTTGTGGAACAAGTCTGATAATAATTTTTAGTCACAACATATTTTTTGAGTAAGAAATTCCTCCATTTGATTAAATGACAATAAAACTTGGGTTAAGGATATTGTTTATGCTTTTGATCGTACTAATACTATTATTTAAAATTATGGTTAATTTGTTAGTTCTTAATCTCATTTGTTAAATATAACTATCATCAGGATAGATTCCAAATAGTTGCTTCCCTTTGTAAAGTTATTTATTTTGTGGACGTAATAGCATTACTAGTGAAATTTTTTTTTTTTTATCAATATCCATTGGCATGGTGATTGTTGATGGATATAGTTTGCATTTAATTGGATATAGTTTGCATAAAAACATTACTTTATTAATATATTATTAATTTTTTACGCTTCTAAACTTGGATTTGTCATAATTTCTATACATATGTTATTAGTGATAATTCATCCAAATTTATGCACAATAAATATTTCATTCATTTTACCATTGATACCAATAGAATTCTTGCATAAAGCATGTGGCCCGATACTAAAATATTTCAAGTCCCTAAAATATTTTATTTTATTTTACTTACGCATTATTTTCATAAACTTAATTTAAATGTGTATGTCTATATTTTTGGAAAATATTTTGGTAACATTTTAAAAAAAATAAACGGAATTCCATCACACTATCATCTAACCACTTTCACTTCACTCGAAAATATAATTCACTACATCCACTAGAAAAATATTGTTTCCCTATGAACGCAAAACAGAATACATAAATAAGGAGTGCACTTGAACTTTTTGACTGTGTTTAAAGAAATTACCATCAACATGTTACATTATTACATTTTTTTAAGGATTTAAGCAGGAAATATGGTAAGATGAATCCCTTGTTCAGTGTTTTTTTAAAATATAATATGTGCTCTTATTCAACAATGAAGTGAGTTGGTAATAGTAGTGAACCATATTTTTATTAGAGTCAATATTTTGTATAGTCTTCGTTAACAAAATGTGAATAATTTTTCTTATGACATCCACTCGATAAATATCGTTACTAATGAACGCAAAATAGGATACCTAAGGATAGCAATTGAATTTTTTGAATATGTTTAAAGAAATTACCGTCAACGTTTAACACTATTACATTTATGTAAGGATTTACGAATGAACTATGGTAAAATGAACCTCTTCTTTTGTGTTTTTTTAAATATAATATTTGTTGCTCTTATTCGAAGGAAGTTAGTGATAGTAGTGAACCATTTTTATTATAGTTTTGTTTATAGTTTTCTTTTAACAAAATATGAATAATTTTCTTTTAAACATATGTCATCCAAGCAATTTTGAATGATTAATTACTATAAGTAATCTTCGTTAAATTCTGGATTTCAAATATACTGATCCACTTCATCCTTTCATTTTTTGGATTTTCTTCGTAAAGACACTTAACAAAAAAACTACATTGTTCGTAAAACACTTCAATTTTTTGGATAAAAATATTTCTAATAAAAAACACGAATAGGCAAGAGATAATATTTTGTAAATTAATGCTTTTGTATGTCCTCATATAATATGATATGAATCTCCTTGCGAACATTTTGGATTGTGGAATTTTAGATCATTGACTAAACGAGGGATTTCGCAAACCCTAGAAGTCTGTTCCTATTTTATTTCTGAAGGCAACTCCGACGAAGAAGTTCAGCGGAAGTTCCAACGAAGAAGAAGATCAGTTCGGCGCGAGCCCATTATGCACGAGCTCACAAACAGAGCGCGTGGAAGCCACACGTGTGTCACTTTGAAGGCTCGTCAATTCCACGTGCGAGACAACCAGCCAACTTTTTCATCTCGCGATTTGTCATCATCGCGTGAGTAAGTCCAATTTATCGCGAGCTATTTGATTTTTTCACTTGGAGTTATTTTCTCTCGAGTTGAAGGAGTTTTTGCCACATTAGCATCCCAGTCACTGCTTAGTCAGCGTCCAGTCCCCGTTTATTTGCAGGACTTCACAAGGATGGCGTGGGACGTTTCTCTACATTTATCTTTGAAGATCATTCTCGTTTCGAGAACAAAGCTTTTCGACTACAGAGGGAATGATAAGATGTCAAAAATATCATCTATTATATTTTTCTTAGTTTAGTATTTTTAGAAGTTTAACACTATACTCTTTTTCATTTGAGTTTTTTAATAAGGTAGTGTGCTCTTGTTTAGAATTAATTATGAAATATTGTAATTTTGGATTTTTTTATTTGTTTAGAATTAGACTTGGTATGTTCACATAAGGTATATTCATTCAAGAATTCATCCAAGATTTGGATTAATTTACTTGGATGAATATGGTCATCATTTAGATTTATATTAGGTATTATAGTCAGATATGATTTTAACTTCTTAAAACTGCCATAATTCTTTTCAGTTTCTATTTGTACGGGCCTAATTATAACTTATAAATAGGAGAGGTCATGCACGAAATTATACACTTTTACACAACATTATTATCAATCAAAAATTCAGATTTTCAAATTTATTACTTGTGAGCATTAATTTTCATTGTTACTTAATCCTGTGGGTTAATTAAGTATCAATATTATTTGTGAACTTATTTTGCGGGCTACTTAGTGAACAAAGAACCATTTATTTGTGAGTTAATCTTGCGGGCTATTTAACGAGCAAAATTTTGAATTGTGAACCAATCTTGTGGAGTAGTTGCCTTTACAATTCTCAAGCTGTTCAAGATCTAGGGCTAGTTTTGATCATTTTGTGTGGCTATACTATTGTTTGAAAAATCTCTCGTTTAGTCAAAGATCTAAAATTCTGCATAGTATAATCTCTCGTTTAGTCAAAGATCTAAAATTCTGCAATACAGGGTATTCGTAAGGAAATTCATATCATAATAAGTGTCCACCAGCTTTTTAATGAGTTTTACTCCATCAACCTCAAAACGGGGTTGATTTAAAAATTTTGAAAATAAATTAATGCTATCTTTACTACAGAAGCAAACAAAAGTTTTTAAAACCATATATAAATAGAGACGGTACACAACCATAATATTTAATATTTTTTAAAAAATGAATAAATTTGAAAAAATCTAGGATAAATGAAATTTTGCATTTATAATAAAACCCAAAATTGAAATTATGAATAACAAAATATAGGTTTCAAAATGAATCATAATTAGAGTGGTTAATAGCAAAAGGAAAAAACAAAAAGTGTTTTTGAAGTTTGACCATACCCATTAATTAACGTGAATCCTTCTTGACTACTATTATTTCCCTATGCTATTTTTTTAAAAATACTGCATAATTATCTATTTAGACAACTATATCATATATAACACAAGGATCACTATGAATGATATTCACATTCATTTTTACTTTTGAGTTACATAGATTTTAACAAAGGAAATACAAAGAAGAATGTCAATCTCAGGCTCTATTCATCAGGTTCCAAACATCTTTTGACAGTTTTTATTACAACTTTGTTACTCTGAGTGTAATTATTGTTGATGTGATTAGCTTTAAAATGGAAGATTTATATACTCATTAAATAACTAGATGAATATTTATAACCAACAATGTATGATATCCAAGAGTTCTCTTGGACTAAATTATCAATTTTAAAAGAATTTCCATTTTTGCTACTCTAATATAACCTTGTGATCTGTATTAGAGACGAATTTGGTTGTCATTGGGAAAATATTCTATCATCAATTCATTTTTAAAGTCTAACTTTCGATTTTATTATTTTGTCTTTTTTAGATTATTCATTGTTGAGCATTTTAGATTGTTTATTAATTAGTAGGAATGCACAAGGGAACGAGGAATGATTTATTCATACCAGTTTATTTTATACTTTAAATTTAAAGATTCAGATAAATATTCACGCATAGTTTCAAATCTCTTTTTTGAATATCCCTCTAATGCAACCAAGAAAAATCATTGATGCTACCATTCTAATTTTAATAGTTTACTTTTATGCGGTTAAGGTTTTTATTTAATTTATTTAATTTATAGGATGAAGTAAAATTTGAAAAACTTGGTGATGGATACCTTCCTCAATGGCTTGATCCCCTCATTCAAACTATCTTTTTTGGACCATGCTTACTTCAGGAGGTGAAGTAAAACAATCTTGTTAGGTACTGCATACCTTGTGATAAGAGCATTTGCAAGTACTGTGTATTCACATAAAGAATAAGAACTTCTCAAAATTCATCGCCATGTATATCGAGATGTTGTACGTATGGAAGACATGGAACATCATATTAATTGTGCCGACATTCAGGTACAATAAATAATTTTACAATAATTCCATGAATTTAGGACATGGAGTAGAATAACATTTTTGTTGTGTATATCTTATAATTAATACAACAAATCTATTTTCACCAAAAAGTATGATAAAAGTATGTAGAATATGTTTTGATATACAAAATACATATAAATTAGTGTTCATTTGTACATTTAAATAGAAATTTATTAAATATATTTATTTTCTAAAAAATCATAAACAAATCATATCTTTAAGAATAACACACTAGTATTTCACGGAATAATTAGAATTGAAAATATTTTGATTAATTTGTGAAAGCTAGATATGTAGTAATAAATAAAATAATACACTTTCAATAATATTATTTTTCTATGATACTATTTTTTATTGGAATGTGCTATATATGTTACACACATAATTATCTTTATAGTTTATCTTGCACATGTGTTTTAAATTTTACAAAATAATACAAAATATTTCAAATATATTTTAGTGAATTTTAATTTGTTTCACACACCATAACTTTAAATTACACATTCATATAAAATTAGTTTTTTATAGATGACTTGTGATAAAAATATTAAATAGGAAAGATTAAATGTCATGATAAGTAATATATGGCAGAGAAAATTACCTAAAACCATGTAATGACCCCAAAATCTTGCTCTAAAATTTATTTGTATGTTAATCTTATATTTATTATTTTCTCTGATTATGCATTCATTCAAGTGTAGCGGAAAATTGATTATGTCACTGAATCCCCTACCACATTTGGATTGTGGGGAACTATTTCCTTTTGATTCATCATGACATGTTTGTAAGTGAAAATTGCATGAGCCAAAAAAATATAGGTTTTGCTCCATCGCATGCAAGGTTAGAGATTATTTTTATTTAGTATTACAATCATAACCAAAAAATATAATTTTAAAATATGTTACGGAGATTGGCATCCTCATGTGTTTTACTGTGCCAATTTATCTAAAGATTTAAAATTTTATATCTTTCTAGTCCAAAAGTGATTTACCTTATCAATCCATACATACATTTTGGAGAGAAACATGTATATGATTTGTTTTCACAATAGCCTAAAAATGTACCTTTTCAGGTGCATGCACATAAAATCAAATCATGCCCAACTTCATTTGTGCCAATGAAATGATCAAGGAAGGGTTGCGGGGTGGCTAAAACTTCTAAGAAGAGGAAACACAGAAGAAAATGAATTTCTTATAGAGCTCCTTTATATTAATTAATTATTCCACTTGTGGAACAAGCCTGTTAATAAATTTCAGTCACAACATATCTCCTAACTAAGAAATTCCTCCATTTAGTCAAGTGACAAGTAAAACTCAGATTAAGGATTGTTTATGCTTTTGATCTTACTGATACTCTTTTCTAAAATTATGGTTTGTTAGTTATGAATCGCGTTTTTTTTATTATAACTATCATCTGCATTGATTTCAAATAGTTGCTTCCCTTTATAGTAGTGATTAATTTTATGGAAGTAGTACTACTAGTGAATTTTTTTTATTATATATTGATGGATATGGAAAGCATTTAATCGGAATAACTCGCATTAAAAATATATTTGATTAATATATTTTGATTTTTCTTTAAGCTTCTAACCTTAGATCTGTCATAATTTCTATACATATGCTATTAGTGCAAATTCCTCTAAGTTCCTAAACAATAAATATTTCATTCATTTTACCAATGATATCAGTTGAATTCTTGCATAAAGTACGTGACTTGATACTAAAATATTTCAAGTCCATAAGATATTTTGTTTTATTTTACTTATGCACCATTTTCATAAACTTAATTTAAATATCTATGTCTATATTTTTGTAAAATTATTGTGTAACATTTAAATAAACACAAACGGAATTCCATTACCTTGTCATCTAACTACTATTTTCACTTCACTCAAAAAAAAAATTTACTATATGGAGCAAGCAACAGACAGTGGGGGAGGAGAATCATCCATTTCCACTTGGATGATAAAGAGTACACAATGTCGCATCGGGACATTACCCAAGCATTTGAAGGAAGTACGGGAAGGATATTATGAGGACACACTGACAAGGTCTTCCATTTTAATTGAGCAATTTTTGGAGAATCCTTTTGGGCACAGAGAGGAAGTATCTATGCAAGAGCACCGCGATTGTCCATTCGACGTTGCATTATATCCAACGACTACTGTCCATGGGGTTATTCTGTGTTGGTGTTTTAAGAAACACAAACTATTTAAGTATGATTGGATTCAAGTACTTGTGAGCTTGAGATTTTAAAACAAGTTTAGTGGTGCGGAGTGCACACTTGTATAAATTTTCTACGAGCTTACTATTTTAGGATAAGTATTAAGTTATGTTGGTCAGAATTTTGATGACTAACGTGTCTTATTCTGGTTTGGAAAGAATTCATTTCTGGTAACTATGGTACATTGGATGTGAAAAATGTAGTTATTTATGTGGAAAGATGCGTTGTTTCATAATTCATTTATGATAACCATGGTAAATTGGATGTGTAAAATGTAATCATTCATGTGGAAAGATGCGTTGTATTAAAATTGTATCATAATGGTGCATCATAAGTGTGGTGGCCTATAACCCATAGATTCCACGAAGGGTAACATCTTCTCGGGACATCTCCTATATAAACAGTGTATGCATGGACAGAAGGATAAGTGAAAATTTTATAATTTTCTCAAATTTACTCAGTAACCAAAAAACACTCAAAACCTTTCTCTTGTTTCAAGCATAGATCAAGAGGGCCTTCTATTGTTTTATTTTCGAGGAGAATTCGAGTAACCCAAGGCAGTAATCAGGACGAATTACTCTTTAAGGGAATCGTATGTTAGTGCGACTCAAATCGATATCCAAGTTTCATTACACCAAAATTCAACAATCACAAACATTTACTGATATACAGTTTTATAAATTTACTCATACTTCTTCCAAAGTCTAAACCGCTAATTGTTTCTTCTAACATTCTCCCAAATTCTTAAAGAGTAATTATTTAATGTAAGCGATATGGCATTCGTACGTGACATGACATCCAAGTTTGAGAAGCTGGAGAAGTTTGAAGGTGTTGATTTCCGTAGAAGACAGAAGAAGATGCATTCCATCCTTGCAACTCTGAAAGTGGCATATATTTTATCTACTCCAATGACAGAATCAGTAGATGATGAACCATTTGAAGAAACCCGTCGCAGGAACAAATGGGAAAATGATGACTGCATTTGTCGTGGTCACATCTTGAATGGTATGTCTGACTCACTCTTTGATGTTTATCAAAATGTTGAATCTGCAAAAGAGTTGTGGAATTCCCTAGAGTCTAAATAATAGATGAGGATGTTTCTAGTAAAAAGTTCCTTGTCAATACTTTTATGAATTACAAGATGTCAGAATAGAGCAGAACAATGAATTGCTCCAGACTTTAGGGCAATTTGCACAACACAAACTGGAAATGGATGAATATATTTTTGTGTCAAGTATAATCGAAAAGCTTCCACCTTCATGGAAGGATTTCAAACACATGCTTAATAACAAAAAAGAAGAATTGTCTCTTGTTCAACTCGGAAGCTATTTGCGTATAGAGGAAACACTAAGGGCACAGGAAAGTGCAAGTCTAAAGATAAAGGGATTGTGGGACTCTCTTTAGTTAATATGACGGAAGAGGGTGATAGTTCTAAGAAGAAAAAGGGGAAGAAACACCCATTTAACACAATCAAAGAGTCCAACAAGAAGCCTAAGGGTGCATGTTGGATTTGTGGTAAGACAGGACACTTCAAACGTGATTGTCGTGTCAAAAAGAGCAATACGGGATTGACACCAAACTATTCTAGGCAAGGGTGTAAGGACCAAGACCAAACTCCTCATCATGGTCAGAATGTTAATTATGGTTTAAATTCATTTGATAATTATGTACCATTAATTTCTGAAGCACTGTATGTATAAGATGATGAAATTTCTTGGTGGATAGATTCTGGTGTGACCAAGCATGTTTGCAAGGACCATAGGTGGTTCAAATCATATGAATCGGTTAACGATTATTCTATTCTTCATATGGAAAATGAATCTACCACCACTATTCTTGGTCGAGAAGATGTTGAGTTGGAAATTAGTTCTGGGAAAAATCTTCATCTGAAAGATGTTCTACATGTACCCGAAATTAGAAAGAACTTAGTTTCTGGTAGTATTTTATCTAACCGTGTCTATAGGCAAGTGTATGAATATGATACGTTTATATTATCGAAGTTTGGTGTGTTTGTAATGAAATGGATATTATTGTAATGAAATGTTTATGCCGAATATAAATAATATGCGTGGTCATATTTACATGGTCTTCTCTAATGTTGATTTACCATTTTATGGCATGCTAGATTAGGACATGTTCGTTACAAACGTATTTTTGATATGTCTAAAGATAGTTTTATTTTTGCATTCGATATAAATGTGCAAAAATGTAATATTTGTATGTTGAATAAAATTGTTAGGCAACCATTTAAAAGTGTTGAAAGAACTTCAAAATTGCTAGAACTCATACATAGTGA
>JAULKM010020176.1:0-14266 GCA_032355605.1 Rubia tinctorum
GTAAGTGGTAGGATACAACTTTCACTATATCAAATCCAATCCAGGGATAAGTAGTTATTTGTCAGTTTGTCAATAAAGAAGAACACGAGGTGATGTTCGGGTTCAACATTTAAAGGTTTAAATTCAGCAATAGAAGGGAAAAATCAAATTGAACATGATTATGCTTGAGCAAAAAAAATTAAATTCGAATTCAACATTAGAAGTGATAAATTTGGAAAATTACAAGGCAAGTATAGGGGCGGAGCAAGGGCTGACCGAGGGCTGAGCAATAAGTTATTGGGGTGGAGCAGGGTCTTAGCGTGGCGGAGCAGGGGCTGAGTAGAGGCTGAGCGCGGCGGAGTGCGGCTGAGCACGACGGAACGGGGGTTGAGCGCGGTTGAGCAAGGGCTGATCAGGGGTTGAGCGCGGTGGAGCGCGACTGAGCGTGGCTGAGTGCGGCTGAGTGCGGCTGAGCTCTCCTCTGCCTCACCCTCACGCCACCCTCCGCCGCCCTCACACCACCCTTTGCCACCCTCACGCCGCCCTCCGCCGCCTCACCCACCTTCTTCCTTCTTTTCTTCTTCGTTCTTTTCTTCTTCATTCTTTTCTTCTTCCTTCCTTCCTTCCTTCCTTTTCTTCTCTGTTCTTTTCCTTCTTCTTTTTACGCTTCTTCCTTCTTTTATTCTCCCTCCCATTTAGTTCTTTGGGCTGAAAGGATTGAAGCCCAAAATATTTTAACAACAAGGGCTGAATGGTCCTTCCTCTTTAAATTCATTTATTTCTTCATTAATTTATGTTCAATTAATCAATATTACTTAATATGTTAAATATTTCAGAATTTATTAATTTTTATTAAATTTATATTATTCCCAAATTATTTATAATAATATAAAAGTCAAATTACATAATACAAATTTTAATATGAAATTCTTAACTATATATGTTTATTTTATTCATAACGTACTATAAACTTACTTCTGAGTCAGGGTCTCACAATTGTGATTCCCCATTTAATAGTGTCTTAAAAACGTATAAATGTTAATCAAATAAAGTAAAATTGCACACAATACGTATAAATGTTTACTTTTTGCACCTAGGTCCCTCCAAGAAATTTAGAATTGTATAATCACAAAATTGGCGACACCAAAATTCAATTGAATAATATACGATTGCGACTTTGCGATTTGGACATGTACGGGTGAATGGAAGGGGCTCGAAAGTCGACATTGATTACTTGTACACAATTTTGGAAAATTATACTGTGGCCCAAAATTGTGTTTCCCCATTATCCATTGCTCCAAAATACATGAGTATTGTTATTATTAACCAAATATAAAAATGTTAAATAATATTTTTTGGTGAATTGTGGGAAATCACTAGTACATGTTCTAGAGTAACTTAGAGTTGATTACTTAGAAGTAAGAGAAATTAGAAAGGATTATGGATATGTTCTTCTACCTGATCAATGACAAATATTCTGTTACGGAATTGGAAAATAAAATGGGGTGTAAAGAGAAGCATCACATTTACGCGGATTTCAATTTGGGTTTGCGGGAAAAGTTTTTACTTTTTGCACTTAGATCTCTCCAAGAAATTTGGAGTTGTTGAATCACGAAATTGGTGACACCAAAATGCAATTGAATAATATACTATTGCGACATTATGATTTGGGCAAGTATGGGCGAACAGAAGGGCCTCGAAAGTCAACATTGATTACTTGAACAAAATTTTGGAAAATTATAATATGGTTCAAAATCGTGTTTCCCCCCTTATCCATTGCTCCAAACTAATGATTTTTTTATTCTTACGTAAATATAAAAATAATAAATAATATTATTTTTTGGTGAAATATTAGAAAGCACTGGTAGATGTTCCCGAGTAACATAGAATTGATTACATAAAAGTGAGAAAGAGAGATCGAAAAGGATTACGGATATGTTCTTGTGCCTGATCAATGATAAATATCCTATTACGGATTCGGAAAATAAAATGGGGGTGTATAGTGAAGTTCCACGTTTGAGTGGATTTTAATTTGGAGTTATGAGTAAAGTTTTTACTTTTTGCACTTAGGTCCCTCCAAGAAATTTGGAATTTTTTAATGACGAAATTGGCGACACCAAAATTCAATTGATAAATATACAATTGCTATTTTGCGATTTGGGCATGTATGGGTGAATGGAAGGGTCTCGAAAGTCAACATTGATTACCTGTACACAATTTTGGAAAATTACATTGTGGCCCAAAATTGTGTTTTCCAATTATCCATAGCTCCAAAATAAATGATTTTTGCTATTCAAACATTTATATTCTTATTTATATTCCGTAAGTAAAGGTTGATCGTTGATTAATTTAAATCAACCTAGTTATAGTTAAAGTCAACAAAAAAAGTGAATGATTTAGAAAGTCAAGAAAAAAATAATTTAGCTTAGAACGGCTGCGTGCAGCGGTGCGAATCTCATGATATTTTTGGCAAAACATTTTAAAATTTTTGGTGATTTTTTTTGAAATTTTAGAAGGAAGATTGAATTTTAAAAATATTTAACGCCGGTTTTGCCACCGGATTTTAGATAACCGGTGCTAAATATTTATTAAAATTTAGTTTTGTGCGGTTGGGTGCAGCTGCTCCCTGCCCCATGAATTTTGTTTCTAAAAAAATTCAAATTCTTCTTGAATTTTTTGAATTTTCAAAAAATATTTGGCGGGAAAATTGAATTTTTTATTAGGAAGATTTAGTTTTAAATTTGTTTCCCATGAACAGCTCACCCAACCCATGAAATTTTTGAAAAAAAACATAATCTTTATTCGAATTTAATAATTTTTCTAGCGGGAAGTATGATTTTTTAAAATTTTTAACACCTGTTTTTAAAAACAGGTGCTAAATTAACATCGGTTTTGGCACTTGGCGATAAATTGATGGACTACATTGGGGCATGCTCTCCTAGTGCAAGTCAACCTCAAGATCCTGCAGTCTCTACCTGTACAGGTGGTGGCCTCTCCATGGCATTGTACAACTATGCTCAATTTCCTCGCAACATATTGCAATGTAAGATGAACGATATCATTATTCTTGCACACCTTTACCCATAGCCGTCGATTAATGGAAATCAAGAACGTTTGAACATCAAATCCCGAGTCATCCTGGGCATACCCATCCTCTCTAGTGTAATACTTCCACCCGAAACATGTAGCGACCTACTTGTACGTCATAATCTTTAACTCATCTCCTAGATGGAATCTGGCTTCCTTCCCCCAAACTGGTTCACCCCTAGCGTGATAGTGGCCAAAAACTCTAGGGTATATAGGTGGGGACCAACTCCGTCGTGAAATCCTTTAGTCCTATCCTCCTAAGGGGCACTTTGACTGATTTGTAGAGTTTGAGATCCTTGAGGGCCCTCTCGTCTACGAACCTCGTCTCTAGGACGGGCATCCCCCACGATGCTTCCATCAGTCCCGATGCTTCTCGAGGAGAATGGCCATCCCCTTGAGAGGCTCTCTAGGACCAGCTCTCTGTCTCCTCGGCATACTGACTGGCAAGACTAACAAACAACACTACAAGTACCAAATTAAAGTCCAACAATCTAAATATTTTCCCCTCTCTCAAGATCCCACAAAAAAGTAATATCACAACTAAGCCCTCTCCAATATTTCCTAAATATGAAAATACCCAAAAATTGCAAAATCAAAACTCCAAACTTCTTCAAGAACAGGTTTGACCGTATACCGCTAGCGAAAATGTCGAGGAAATCTTGTGGATTGACGTTCATGGAGTCTTCGGGACCCATCCTAGACTAGATTCCAGCAACTTCCAACAATAGGTACAGATTAAATCTTCAATTTTGTGAGAAAACTGAAAGAGAAGGGATAAATGATTTTTTGCAAATCTTGGATACTTTAGGATGTTTTTGGATTCAATAAGCTAGGGGCTTTGTGTGAAATTGAGAAAGGAATATTTTGAGACAAGTTTAAGGAGATTGGTTAAGAATTGAGGAAGTTAGGAGGGAAATTCAGATGGAATGGAGAGAGCATAGTTGTTTTTGAGATGGCTGGGTTTTGCTTTACAAAAAGGTCTCATCGTGCTAGCTTGCTTTGGCACGGGCTGTGCTTTGAAAATTGGCCTCATGCTGAACTACCTTAGCACGAGGCTGACACGATCTATGCAAAGCCTCTCTCCTTCAAACTTTGTCACAACAATTATTGAACCCAAAAACATGAAAGCCGAGAATAATACTGTTGCATGCAAAATTTAATGACTAATAATTTCTAAAAACACCGCCAAAGATCAAACACAGTCCAAAAATAAATAAATAAAAATCAAAACCTACTAATGTAAAATGAAAGCACTATTTCTTTATCATCGTCCTCACGGCTTATTTTTCATGCATTTTCAAGATTTATTAAAAATGGGTTGATGGATCGCTAGAATCACCATCCTTGACAACACCATTGACCACATCCCTATGGACAGGTCTCCAAAATCCTTAGGCTTACCCTTCACTTTGGGAAATACATACCATACACATCCATCCTTCACAATGACATATACCTTGTTGAGTTTGGGAGTTGGAATGGGCTTAGAAGGTTTTAATTCCTTAACCCACTTCCTTCTCCGTTGTACGTTAGTGTTAGAAATTAGAAGCAAAGATCTCTAATCACACTAGCAGAAACGTGCTCATGAAAATATGCATCATCACAATTCTCATTCAAGGAAGATAGAACATTCAAGGTCTCTATGGTGGGCAATACCTCATCACAATCAAAATCATGCACTTTAGTCAATGTTAATCCCTTAGCCAATTCCTTGGATTTAGGAGGTGGTAGAGAAGATTTTAAGTCTTCGCCATTGTCTGTAGACCACTGCAAATTATTGAGCATAGGAAAAAAAATCCACAATCGAAACGTCATCACTAAACTCATGCATGGCATACGTATCATCAACATAGTTACAACAATTAAATCTCAAGACATGATTCATCAGATAACTTTCATCATTCTCATTGAGATTATCAAAGCCTTCATCAAGGCATTCACTATCACTAGTCATGCAAGAGTAATTAAGTTGAACAAGTTTATAGCATAGAGATATACCATTGCACATAAGAGAGGAAATAGGTGAATTATGGTTTGACTTGTAAATCTTAAATCCCACATCATCAAAATTATCCTCTACGGTTAGCGTTTCCAAATGAACGTCTATTTAGTCCTTGATGTTTTTTGGAAAGGTCTCCCCAAAAATATTGGGGGTGCACCACCATTGTGCACTACATCAAGGACATAGAAGTTCGCTGGAAAAACAAAATCACCTATCCTCACCATGACATCCTTGACTATACCTCTAGGGATAGCTTGTGAATGATCGGCTAGTTGGAAAATAACCGTGGTGTCTCTAAGCTCACTTATGTCAAGGTTCCCGTAAAGGCTAAAAGAAATAACATTGATAGATGCACACAAATTAATCATATCATTTTTCACCAATTTAAAACATAAGGAAATAGGGATCAAAAACATTCTTGGGTCATCACACTTTTTAGATATGTTCTTATGAGCTAAAGTGGCTACTCCCCCTATTTTCAAGTTACATGTTTCTTAGTTGGTTTGATCCTTCTTTTGGTGCATGCATTTTTTCATAAATTTAGTATAAGAGTAAACTTTCTCAATCACATCAAGAATAGGAATGCTAACCTCAATATTTTAAAACACTTTGTAAATATGTGCTTCATTGGTTGCAAACTTGGGCATTCCCCGTAGAGCATTAGGAAACAGTGGTAGAGGGATCACCATTGCCTCGGTGGTGGGAAGCTCTTTCGAAGGCTCCTCTTCAAGAACCATCTCTCGTTCTTCCAAATTGGCCTTGTTGCTTTCCACAATAAGATCATCTTCTAGCACAATCTCCTTCTCGTCCTCACATACTTCTTTGTCTCTTCTCAATTTCAATGCACTCACATTCTATAGATTTACCTCGGGCTGGGACAGTAACTTGCTAGATTCTCTAGCCTCAAGTTGGTTCATCGAAGTGGCAAGTTGGCCGACTTAGACTTCGGGATTCTTGATACTTGAAAAGGCTCCAGTTTCAAGCTGTTCCATCTCTCTCGCTGTCCTCTCAATGAACACATCGCTCTTTCTCACCAACAACTAAGCAGAATTGTTGTTGGAGTGCCCTTCTCCTTTCGGGTAGGGTTGAGGTTAAGGCTGTCCACATCGATTGTACCCTTGATTCTTCTCATGACACCAGAGTTAGGGTGATCATAGTACCGATGATTAAAGGCATTTCTGTAAGGGTCTTGTCTATATATGCCTTGGTTTCCTAAAACCCCTATTGTTGCCCCGAGAAAATTTCCCTTTTCCAGCATTGAAATCCAAAGCCTTCACTTTTTCAAATTCTTCAACAACCTGCTGACATGTGTGGGTATGATGATCAAGACTACAACGTCCACACACTTTGACTTGTTGAAACCTCCCCTTCATCAACTCTTTCATCATCTAGGCAAGTGCTTGAACTGGCTCTTCTAGCTTTGGAGAGTGAATGGGCTTATCTAATGTCTACATAAGGGATCAGATGTAAAAATTTCTGGTCCCGTTGGCAATTTTTTCAAATAGTGCCGTTGCATTCTCGGGGCTCTTGTTATCTATAGAGCCATTGCATGACACATTGACCATTCTCATATCCTCATCACAAAGGCCTTCAAAGAAGTAGTACCCCAAATAACCTTATTTGAATGGATGGTAGGGACAACTTTCCCACAATATCTTAAACCTTTCCTAATACAAATAAAGGGACTCGTTTGTTATTTGCAAAATGTTGAAAAGATTCTTCTTTATACCCACGAACTTGGAAGCCAAAAATTACTTTTCAAAGAACTTCCGTTTCATGTTCTTCCAGGAAGTGATGCACTCTGGCGGAAGATAACATAGACAATCCTTAGCTGCCTTTTGCAGTGAGAAAGGAATGATCTAAGTTTGTAATCTTCTTTAGAAACTCTGGGTTGCTACATATTAGTGCACACTAGTTGAAACTCCAACAAATGCTTGTTCAGGTCTTCACCTGCCATCCCATGGATCATGCTGCTCTTCAACTCACAAGTCACATTCGATAGTAAATGTGGGAAGACAATGCATAGGGGTTGATTCTCAAATTTTGGAGCCATCAAATCCCAAAGTGTGTTCTTGCCCTCCGACATTTGTACAGTCTCCTCAACTACTACAGTTGGTCCTCGTGGAACCTCTACCCTATCTCATCATTCTCCTTCTCCGACAACTTGTGTTATCCGGTAGGTAGTGTAAAGTTCCAAAGTTTATGGTATGGGTATGTACCATGCACCAGAAACTAGACAATTCAAAACCAAAAAAACTAGCAAACAGATTAGGAGTAACCGATATAGATATCACAAAGCAAAAATCAACCAAACTACAGAATAAAAACAAAAAAGATGATAGTAACTACTCTACCAACAAGCTATGCAAGGTAATAGTTAAATCTTTAAACTAGCATCCCCGGGATCAGAACAAAAATTTTATTTGTACTCTCCGAGGTCACTTATAAATCAACAACCTTTTCACGGGAGAGAAAGAACTAACCCGTGGAATGCAAGAGACCAAAGGTAATATTTATAGAGTTTCTCTTGTTCTTACTACTAAGCTACCAAGTCATGAATACAAATATAAATCCCGAAGCCAAATCACTACTTCCTAGGCATTGAACCCAACTATTTCATTACATTCAATGCCCTGGGGCAATATAAGAAGAAGGTTAAACTAAGAGAGTAGGATTAGTCAATTTCTCTCTCTACCTACTCTTGAAAATTAGGAGAATGAAATTAAACTGGGCTCAAACTTAAACCCGAGTAGACATAGGCATCTATGTATAGTAGTAGGAATATGGGCATTGAAAAAGGCCAAAAAGGGAACTTAAAATCTAGCAGCCGGCTGACATGGGTCTTGCTATAGCACACAGCCCATGCTACCCAGATTGGCACGACTAGTGTATATCGACACAAGTTGCCAGCTGGGCACTGGTCTCAGAAATTCTGAGCGCATGTGCGTGGGATTTATCGCAGGCCGCCGGCTGGGAACACCTTTCTGATAAGTTGAACGACATAAGCCATGTATATCATTGATGGCTGCCGGCTGAAAGCTTGATTTCAATTTCTGAATGGCGAGGGCCATGTAAAACATTACGGGCCATCGGTTGGGAGTTGATTTCTTGAAAAATGATGGTGCGGGTGTGCAAATCGTCGTAGCTGGTCGACGAGATTTTAACATGGATTTTTCATGGTGCCCATACTTAGCCGCACTAGGCACTGCTCCAGCACAGGCCGTGCTGATCTACACGACCCGTGCGAGAGCCTGCTGGTACCATACTTGTCAACTTGCACGACTGTGCTAGTTCTTTCGTGTTCGATCATCAATCCTTTTTCCTCCAGGTTTGGTCTCATCTACTACCATGTTTTAACTCGTGGCCTTCTATCTACTACCATTCTTTCCAATGGCCTTCTACTATCTACTATCACCCTTGAGGATGGCCTTCTACAAACTACGCCGATGTTTATGAGCCATTTGAAAAATTAGATAATCAAACAAGATATAGATACGCTCGTAAGGACATAACTTCCATTAGGTTTAATAGGTCTAGAAAATTAAGGATTTAGACAGGAAAATCCATAATGGCTATCTAAACCCCTTGCAATGTAATCCCGACTAAATCTAGCAATCAACCAACCAAAAAATAATAATAAACACATCAAATGCATTGGTTAAAGCATGATTTTCTGTGCAGATAAATGATTGTGCCACTAAGCATATATTTTAATGTTCATTTTTCATTGTAAGTTTTCTCTTATTTCTTCCATTTGACATATTCTCTAGATTGTGTAAATGCATCGAGGACAATGCAAGCTTTAAGTTTGGGGAGGGGAATTAAATGATACTCATGATTGTTTAGTCATTTTTATGTTGTAAGTAGATCTTTTATGTCCAATTTCAAAAAAAAATACAAATGAAAAAAATATATACCCAGCTAAGTCAAAAACCCGAAAGGGCGACTTGGAAAACAATGGAAAAGGTACGGATAGGTTGAAAACCTATACAAAAATGAGAGGCTAATTGGTGTGGAAAAAGGTGAGGGTGATCTTGAAAGAGAAAGAAAAGTGTGAAGCTAGGATGAAAATCCTAAAGGGCTCTTAGGCAAAATTAGAGAAAAAGAGAGAAATTGAAACTATACTATGTTTCTCTTGATTTGTCTCTGGTAGCTTCTTTGGTACAACAAGCTAGTTTTACATATATATTTGGTATACCTTACCTTATAATTTGGTATGATAGTTGTTTAGATTGTCTAAGTCTTTGGTATATGAAAGAGTGAGATTCTTATGTCTTTGGGGGTTGGGGATAGTCTAAGAATAAAATGATGGTTGTTTTGGGGAATTATTTTTATGCTATGTTTCGCTTAGATCCTTGCTCGTTCTTGTAAACTCCAGAAAGAGTAAAGGTTTAAGTGTTAGGGATTTCTCTGATGATACGCTAGAATCATTTATTTCCTAATGCATTTAGCATATATTTTAGTAGCTTTTGTATGGTAGATTTCTATGTTCAAGTGAGTTTACAATACATGGGGTTTAGATGGCCATTGTTTATTTTCTTATCGAAATTCATCATTTTTTATATTATTTAGATCAAGTTTAGATCAACCAACCTAGGTTTCACCAATATGTCACTCATTGATACGCTATGTTGAAGCTTAATTGGTATTTAGAGATTCTCTATTAGTCCTTTGATAAATATGTTCTTCACAAATGCATCATCCTCTCGCACACCAACCTTTCTCATGGTTAGTTCGAGATATTTCCAATATTCATCCGCGGTTCAATTTCCTTTCTTTATATTTCTTAAGTATGGGTGTTTTTCCATCAAATATATGGTTGGAATATGATTCAAACAAAGCTCGGCATTCGATCTTTCCCAAGTAGCAATCAGTCTCTTTTAGCATGTGAATTACTTGAATTCCATATAGATTGTGTATGACTTGGGGTAGACATTCTTCCTTCATTTGGGCAAAACCTGGGATTTGAATATGCCTAGGTAGGACCACTGCTGTCCATCATTATGCCTCTTACTCGACGAAGTTGGAAGATTGAGTTAAACCCCGACCCTCGATTGTTAAAGCTTGAGTATGGGGTATTTTTAGAAATTAAAGTACTTTCAATTAACCATATTTTTACTGATAAATCACTCATTGATACTTTATGTTTAGGGTTAATTAGAATTTTAATATTCTCTATAAGTTCTTTGAAAAATAGGTTCTTTACATATTCATCATCCTCTCGTACACAACCCCCTTTTCATGGTTAGTTCAAGATATTACCAATATTCATCCACGGCGTGATTTCCTTGCCTTATATTGATTAAGTACATGTATTTTTCCATCATGTACGTGGTTTGAACATGATACAAACAAAGCCCAATTTTTAATCATTCCCAAGTAGCAATCAGTCTCTTCCAGCATATGCTCTTGATTCTTTGAATTATACTTACTTGGATTATGATTGATTTGAGGTAGCCATTCTACGTTCATTAAGACTAAAAGTGAAATTTGAATAAGCCAGGGTGTGACCACAACCCCCAATCAACGTAACTCTTCCTTGGCTAAAGTTAGCAGAACATGATTCGAACTCAGACCTTTGATTGTTAAATCTATAGGATGGGGTCTTTGATTTTTAAATCCAAGTAACTCTAGTTCAAATAATCAAGAGCACATGCTAAAAGAGAATTATTGCTACTTGGGAAAGATTGAATGTCGGGATTCATTTTTATCATGTTCAAACTACGTACTTGATGGAAAAACACTCGCACTGAAGCAATATAAGGAACAGAAATTGAACCGCAAATGAATATTGGCAATATGTTTAACTAACCATGAGAAAGAGTGGTGTGCAAGAGGATGATGCATTTGTAAAGAACCTATTTATCAAACGGACTAATGGAGAATCTCTAAATTCATATTAAGCTTAAACATAACGTATCAATGATTGACTTATTTGTGAAACTAAGGTTGATTGAAAGAATGTTAAGTCCAAAAATGACTCCATCCTACAACTTTAACAATCAAAGGCCTGAGTTTGACTCTGAATATTCTAAACTCACCAAAGGAGAGACACAATGATGGGCGGCCGTGGTCCTACCTTGACATATTCAAATCCAACTCATTTTCCTAATGAAGGACGAATGGATGTATCAAATAACCTACAATCTATCAGAAATCTAAGTAATTCAAGTTCAAAGAATCAAAAGCACATGCTAAAAGAGACTGATTGCTAATTGGGAAAGATTGAATGTCGGGCTTCTTTTGTATCATCCTTCAATCACATACTTGATGGAAAAACACTTATAATTAAGAAATATAAGGAATGGAAATGGAACCGTGGAGGGATATTAGCAATATCTCGTACTAACCATGCGAATGATTGGTGTGCAAGAGGATGATACATTTGTGAAGAACCTATTTATCAAAGGAGTAATGGAGAATCTCTGAATACCAATTTACCTTCAACATAACGTATCAATAAGTGACTTATATGTGAAACCAAATTTGGTTGAAAGAATCTTAAGGCCAAAAAAGTCCCCATCCTACAACTTTAACAATGAAAGACCTGGGTTTGCTCAGGATCTTCTATCTTTGCCGAGGAAGGGTCACAATGATGGGAAGATGTGGTCCTAGCCATGAGAATTCAAATCCCACTTTTTTTCCAAATGAAGGAAGAATGTCTGCCTCAAATCAAATACAATCTATAGGAAATTCAAGTAACTCTAGTTTAAAGAATCAAGAGCATATGCTAAAAGAGGCTGATGACTACTTGGGAAAGATTGAATGTCGGGCTTCATTTGAATCATGTTCCATCCACATACTTGATGGAAAAACACTCTTTCTAAAGAAAAATGAGGCACAGAAATTGAACCGCGGATGAATATTGGCAATATCTTTGGCTAACCATGAGAAGGAGTGGTATGCCAGAGGATGATGCATTTGTGAAGAACTTATTTATCAAAGGACTAATGGAGAGTCTCTAAATACCAATTTAGCTTCAACATAACTTATTACAAAGTGACTTATTTGTGAAACCAAGGTTGGTTGAAAGGACCTTATGGCCAAAAAAACCCTATCATGCAGCTTCAACAATCAAAGGTCTGGGTTTTCTCGGGATCTTTTAACTTTTCTGAGGAAGAGGCAGAATGATGGGAGGCTGTGGTCCTACCCTGGCATATTAAAATCCCATTTTTTCCCCAAATGATGGAATAATTTATGCCTCAAATAAACAACAATCTATAGGAAATTCTAGTAACTCTGGTTCAAAGAATCAAGAACACATGCTTAAACGGACTGATTGCTATTTGGGAAAGATTGAATGTCGGGCATCATTTGAATCATGTTCCAATAACATATTTGATGGAAAAACACTCGTACTTAAGCAATATCAGGCACGAAAAATTGAACTGCAGATTAATAAAGTTTTTTCAACCAACCTCTTTTTCATAAATGAGTCACTAATTGATACGTTACGTTGAAGCTAAATTGGAATTTAAAGATTCTCCATTACTCCTTTGATAAATTTGTTCATCACAAATGCATAATGCTCTCGCACAACAATCCTTCGCATGGTTAGTACGATATATTGCCAATATTCCTCCATGGTTCCATTTATGTGCCTTATATTGCTTAAATACGAGAGTTTTTCCATCAAGTACATGGTTGGAAGATATTACAAAAGAAGCTCGACATTCAATATTTCCCAATTAGCAATAAGTCTGTTTTAGCATTTGCTCTTAAATATTTGAACTAGAGTTACTTGGATTTTTGCTAGATTGTGGATGATTTGAGGGACCATTCTTCATTTATTAGGAAAAAAGATTGGATTTGAATAAGTCTAGGTTGGACAATAGCATTCTATTATTGTGCCTCTTCTTCAATGAAGTTAGAAGATCCTAAGTCAAACCCAGGCCTTTGATTGTTAAAACTGTAGGATGGGGTATTTTTTGGACTTAAGATTCTTTCAACAAACCTTGGTTTCAAAAAAAAAGTCACTCATTCATACGTCATGTTGAAGCTTAATACGTTTCTGTACCTTATATTGGTTAAGTATGAGTGTTTTACCATAAAGTACGTGGTTGGAACATAATACAAATAAAGCCCTCCGGTCAATCATTCCCAAGTAGCAATCAGTCTAATTTAACATGTGCTCTTGATTCTTTGAACTAGGGTTAACTTGATTTGCACTAGATTTTGGTTGATTTGAGGCGTCCATTTTTCCTTCATTAGGACAAAAAAAATATTTGAATGCGTTTGGGTATGAACACAGTTGCCCGTCATTGTGCCTCTTCTTTGGTGAAGTTAGAAGATCCCAAGTCAAACCTAGACCTTTGATTTTTAAACCTATAGGATGGGGTCTTTTTCAGCCTTAAGAATCTTTCCACCAACTTTGGTTTTATAAATAAGTACTTCATTGATAAGTTATTTGATGCTTAATTGGAATTTAGATATTATTCGTTAGTCCTTTGATGAATAGATTATTTACAAATGCACCATCCTCTCCCACACCAATCCTTTTCATGGTTAGTTGGAGATATTACAAATATTCATCCATGATTTGATTTCCATTCATTATATTACTTAAGTATGAGTGATTTTCCATCATGTACATGGTTGGAACATGATACAAATGAAGCCCGACATTAAATCTTTCCCAAGTAGCAATCAACCTCTTTTAGCAATCAGACTCTTTGATTCTTTGAACTGTAGTTATTTGGATTTCTGAAAGATTATGGTTGATTTGAGGCGGCCATTAGTTCTTCATTAGGCTAAATTTTGGATTTGAATATGTCTAAGTAGGACCATAGTTACCCATCATTGTTCCTCTTCTTCGGTAAAGTTAGAAGATCCTTAGTCAAACCCAAGCATTTGATTGTAAAAGTTATTTGATGGGGTCTTTTGGGCCTCAAGATTTTTTAAATCAACCTTGGTTTCAAAAATAAGTAACTCATTAATACAATATGTTGAAGCTAAATTGGAATTTAGAGATTCTCCATTAGTCCTTTGTGTTGGGAATTGATTAAATCTAATTTAGCAGAATATCAATAACCACATTCAAGATATCATGCATGTATTTAATCTGAATTTATCTAAGGGTTTAGATTACCTTTGTAGCATGCGGAGAAACGTTCAATCACGCAGAAGAGAATCTCAGATGCGATCCCTCTATACGTATCCACACAGCACGATCGGATCGCCTACACCGCCGTCAGCTTA